>SDVV010022061.1:0-13013 GCA_016164225.1 Gammarus roeselii | reverse complement strand
TATATACATCATGATGCGTAATGCATTGGTCTGCAAAAGAATGCTTCAGGCGCCTGTGATCGAGTCCCGGCACTCTGAGACTTATTATCCTCGTCCTCGTGTCCTTTAGAGCCTTAGACATGTTCAAATATCATTGAGCCAACGATAACAGCACTGCTTGCCCTGGGCAACAAATGACCGGTGTAATATAACTGAACTCGTGAGTTATTACATATGAATAACTGGACATAATTGAGGTCAGGGAGTTGTATTTTTTGGTAATGTATACATTGAGCACATGACCAATATAACGTTAATCAATGATACCACTTTAAAGCACAAACTATCTATACTCGTACTCCGATGCCCGAGACATACACACGAGCTCTGCACACGATCTCCAATACCGGACATTAATACAGGAACTATACTATACAAATGATAAAAATAGTACCCCGATTTTAGATCTAGATCCCAAACCTGACCTACGATCTCTATAACAAGTGAACATGTCAACTACAATACACTAACTCTAAAATACGAGCCCATCTCATGAACTCTACTACGCGAACTCTATCATACCAACTCAGTTACAGGAACTTTCATTCGTGAACTCAAACATACGAACTAGATTATGTGAATTCTAATACACGAACTTTAACGTACGAGCTGTGTTCTATGAGCCCTAATTCGAGTAACGTACGAGCTGTGTTCTATGAGCCCTAATTCAAGTAACGTACGAGCTGTGTTCTATGAGCCCTAATTCAAGTGCAATTAAGCGGATATAATAATGATGGCTTTACACAGTGCCATAGCGTATACAAAATTAACTGTTCGAGGTGCATTTCCCGCTTATACAAAATGAGCTCTGTCACAACCATGTTAAGAACCGTGGATGATACCGAGTTTACTTGTCTCTGTCACAAACAAGTTAAGAACCGTGGATGATACCGAGTTTACTTGTCTCTGTCACAAACAAGTTAAGAACCGTGGATGATACCGAGTTTACTTGTCTCTGTCACAAACAAGTTAAGAACCGTGGATGATACCGAGTTTACTTGTCTCTGTCACAAACAAGTTAAGAACCGTGGATGATACCGAGTTTACTTGTCTCTGCCACAAACAAGTTAAGAACCGTGGATGATACCGAGTTTACTTGTCTCTGTCACAAACAAGTTAAGAACCGTGGATGATACCGAGTTTACTTGTCTCTGTCACAAACAAGTTAAGAAACCGTGGATGATACCGGGGTTACTTGTCTCGCTTAAAAAAACAAGTACAGACTATTCCTTCAAACTGACAATAATTGTTCTTAAAAACAATGTTCAAAATCGGATTGAGACCTCTCAAGGAAATATCAATTAAGTCTGGAGAATCACTCTCAACTTTCTTTTAAAAATGGAAATAAAGTAATTTCGATTTAATTACTATCGATGATGAGGTCATCACTTATCAACGAACGATTAAATAAGTTTTCAATAATGACTTGAATCGTATACCTGATATCTTAAGTAAATTCCTGCTGACCAAAACGAAGTAGAAGCAATCATAAATGTTTAAGAAAATTGTAGCAGGACTTGCTGGAAGAACATGGCCACCAATGTTATTGAAGCTGTATCTGAGAATATTGATGCTCCCTTCAACCAACTAATCAATATGTCACGCCAGCAAGGAATTAATTGTAGCAGGACTGGCTGGAAGAACCTGGCCACCAATGTTATTAAAGCTGTATCTGATAATATTGACGCTCCCTTTAACCAACTAATCAATAAGTCATACCAGCAAGGAATCTTTTCCGATGCACTCATAATCGCTAAAATTAGTCCAATTTATAACGATGAAATCAAAAGTGACGTGAAAAATGATCACCTGATATCAGCCCTGCCGGTTATAAGCGAAGTGTTGAAAAAAGTTTCTTGTGCTTGACTATGCACTCATTTTGTATCAAATAACCTATTGAGTCAAATCGATCTGGTTTACAGTCTTTCAGGAATACAGAGCATGTTCTAATAAAATTGACTAGAGATATTGTTGAATTCGATAGTGAGGAAGTCCCTGGTACAACTTTCATGGACATTAGAAAAGCATTCGATTGCGTGAATCGTGAGGTTGTGGTTACAAAATTCTAGTATTAATGAGTTTGTTTAATTAACAAGAATTGGATTATAAGTAATCTACTTAATAGAAAACACTTATTCAGCTGGAATAATAAGTCATCTGTCAGTACGCCAAATATAGGAGTTCCGCAAGAGTCGATCCTTGGATCTTTGCTATCTCCTATATATGTTGATGACATTCTTTACACCAGCGACAGGTTGTCCTTCGTCCGTTTTGCAGATGATACTGCAGTTTATTCGATCGGAAAACATTTTAACGATACTATTACTGATATTAATAATCAATTTGTATACATTTCAAACTGTTTCTCATGAATAAGTTGACTCTCAGTGTCGACCATACGCAGGTCATGATATATTCCCGGAAGAAAATACCTATTCTTAATAGACAGGTCAACTTGAAGGGTCGATCAGTTGCATGGTAGAGAAGAACAAATTTTATCTTTGGAACAGCAGACCAGAAACTCAACTGGAAAGATCACGTCCCCTTTATTGCCAGGAAATAATTCAAATGGCGCGGTATCATTCACAAAATTCGAAATTGTCTGACAACTCCTGCAGAATGTCTATATTTCTACAGCCTAATAATCACCCCTAACTGACTTATTGTACGAACGTGTATGCTTCTCTCTACAAAACAATTCTTAGACCCGTCATTCTAAGTCAATAGCTTGTCAATAGAACACTATCACATGCTTGCTGACGTGACCACACGTTGCCTCTCCTTTGTCAATAGAATATTCTTCCACTGGCTCTCATCATTAACTTTTGCGCTGTAGTGTTTGTTTACAAAGACTTGAATCAATTAACTTACATTGCTAGAAATAATTAAATATTTAATCTGCGTAACAATACGGATTCGCAAATTTACCGTAACTCTTCAGCACAGTCCTAACCTTTTTTAAACTGTGGAGCTGCTATGACTTGAGATTCGATTACCGTTGATATAAGGACCAGTTATCATTACAGCTCCTCCACACGCAAACTAACATTATACCTGTTTAAATTACATTACTACCGCATGTAATTTACCGTGTCAACTAATTGGGATTCATCAGTTTCATTTTATAGATGCCTTCATTTGATTTAGTTCCTGTTTCAAGAATGGAGGTATCTAGATAACTCAAATTTCCAGTTTCGATGGTTCATTTAGGATCCCGTTCAATTATTATACCTCAATTACGACTCATTAAAATGTTTTTGTCCGGTGCCTTTGTAACAAGTCATGCTAACTATGCAGTTCGTTGGAAAACTTGTGTCTTCATGTGACAAGCAATGTGTGAATAATGTAATAGACAACCTCACGTCGGGCATTTTCTACTCTCAACTTTTAATTAAATGTCAGTAGAAACAGTAAATTGTCATGGTTAAGTAAATGTGTGTGACCCTACTTTGCTTATTTTTCTTGAAGGCAACAGTCCAAAGAAACGTTTTTTTTTGTGTCACAACCTATTGGAAAATTTAGAGTAGAAAATGTCCTCAAGCAATGTCCATTGGTTGATGGGACTTAGAGGTAAACTTACTGCCCAACCTAAGTTATGAGTTAATGTTAAGTTTATCTGAATAAAAGTGCGATCTTCAGAACAGTTTACGCTGACGAAGACTTGCCACGTATCATCTGTGTATTCTGATGATAAATATTAAATAAAGCTCAAATCCTTAGATCCTATAATCGAAACTATAATACGAACTGCATTTCATGAACTCTAATACACGAACTCTAACATACGAACTGCATTTCATGAACTCTAATACACGAACTCTAACATACGAACTGCATTTCATGAACTCTAATACACGAACTCTAACATACCAGCTAGATTTCATGAACTCTATTACACGAACTCTAACGTACGAAATGTATTAAATGAAGTTTAATACACAAACTCTAACTTACGAGTCCGATAAAATGCACTCTAATGGACGAACTGTAACATACGAACTCGATTACATGAACAGTAGTACACGAACTCCAATATTCGACTGCATTGCATGAACTCAAATATTCGACTGTATTACACGAACTTAAATATTCGACTGTATTACATGGACTCTAATATTCGACTGTATTACATAAACTCCAATATTCGACTGTATTACATAAACTCTAATATTCGACTGTATTACATAAACTCTAATATTCGATGTATTACATGAACTCTAATATTCGACTGTATTACACGAACTCTAATATTCGACTGTATTACACGAACTCAAATATTCGACTGTATTACACGAACTTAAATATTCGACTGTATTACACGAACTCAAATATTCGACTGTATTACACGAACTCTAATATTCGACTGTATTACACAAACTCTAATATTCGACCGTATTACACGAACTCAAATATTCGACGGTATTACACGAACTCAAATATTCGACTGTATTACACGAACTCTAATATTCGACTGTATTACACGAACTCTAATTTTCGACTGTATTACACGAACTCTAATATTCGACTGTATTTATTACACGAACTCATATATTTGACTGTATTACACGAACTCAAATATTCGACTGTATTACACGAACTCTAATATTCGACTGTATTACATGAACTCAAATATTCGACTGGTTACACGAACTCAAATATCCGACTGTATTACACGAACTCAAATATTCGACTGTATTACACGAACTCTAATATTCGACTGTATTACACGAACTCTAATATTCGACTGTATTACACGAACTCTAATATTCGACTGTATTACACGAACTTTAATATTCGACTGTATTACATGAACTCAAATATTTGACTGTATTACACGAAATCAAATATTCGACTGTATTACACGAACTCAAATATTCGACTGTATTACACGAACTCTAATATTCGACTGTATTACACGAACTCAAATATTCGACTGTATTACACGAACTCTAATATTCGACTGTTTTACACGAACTCTAATATTCGACTGTATTACACGAACTCTAATATTCGACTGTATCACACGAACTTAAATATTCGACTGTATTACACGAACTCAAATATTCGACTGTATTACACGAACTCTAATATTCGACTGTATTACACGAACTCTAATATTCGACTGTATTACACGAACTCTAATATTCGACCGTATCACACGAACTCAAATATTCGACTGTATTACACGAACTTTAATATTCGACTGTATTACATGAACTCGAATATTTGACTGTATTACACGAACTCAAATATTTGACTGTATTACACGAACTCTAATATTCGACTGTATTACACGAACTCTAATATTCGACTGTATTACACGAACTCAAATATTCGACTGTATTACACGAACTCTAATATTCGACTGTATTACACGAACTCAAATATTCGACTGTATTACACGAATTCTAATATTCGACTGTATTACACGGACTCAAATATTCGACTGTATTACACGAACTCTAATACACGAACACTAACACCACTTAACTGTTAAAACCACAAACGCGGTATCCAATTGTTTTTTAGGAATGAATAAAAAAATCCTTCAACACCGAACTGAATTTGTGGTAGTGAAGGGGTAATCTTCTGCACCAGCGGAAGTGCCTAGTGGGGTCCCACAAGGCACTGTCCTTGGCCCTCAGTCCTCTTCATATGGCCACTGGTCTGAGCAAAAGCTGTCACCATTCATCAGTGTCCTGCTTGGCAGATGATATACAAGAGTGTTGGGCATAGTGGAGGAACCGAAAGATATGGAAAATGTGCGAGCAGATCTAAAGGAGAGTATCAAGCGGGCTGGTGGAAATCAATCATTTTTTGAATTGCTAAGACATGAATAGTATACATAGTTGATACATGAGTACTCATGTTACTGAAGCAATAACACACTCATTGTGCAAAAAGAAGGCTTGCGTGATTTAGGCGCTCAAACGCAGTGCAATTCTTTATTCGATGAACAAGTTGCAAAGACTGCGGCTAGTGGCCAAAGACTGTGTTATTGCGCCATCAGGACTCTTCTGTCAGGAAAAAAAAACACAATATCGACTCTTGGTTATCAGACAATAAAACTAGTTGTGGACTATTGCTACATCATCTCTGAATCCCACATATTCGGGAAGATCTAGAAAGACTGAAAGCAGTTCAGAGCGATTTCACATCATAAATTAGTGAAGTAAAGGGAATGGTTTACCCTAATAAAATAATGCTCTCAGCTTATATTCAGTCCACAGACTATTTGAATGGTTATTATCATCACTGGAAGGGAAATGTTGGAAGATTACTCATTACACATCAATGGAATGATAGCAAACAAGTGACTGAGAAAAGAGGCTAGGATTGGCAGAAAGTGCTACTTCACAAGCCTAATACTGGCATTGTCGCTAAGATACACCAGACGGTATTCATCAGATCAACCGCAAGACATCCAATTGCTTCAAAAAGATGCCTTGGCAAAAGACGAGAAATCAAACTTGTGCCTCACTTGTCAACCCCGCTGACATCCAGAGGTTCAAAATCAAACTTGTGCCTCACTTGTCAACACCGCTGACATCCAGAGGTTCAAAATCAAACTTGTGCCTCACTTGCAAACCCCGCTGACATCCAGAGCTTCAAAATCAAACTTGTGCCTCACTTGTCAACCCCGCTGACATCCAGAGCTTCAAAATCAAACTTGTGCCTCACTTGTCAACCCCGCTGGCATCCAGAGCTTCAAAATCAAACTTGTGCCTCACTTGTCAACCCCGCTGACATCCAGAGCTTCAAAATCAAACTTGTGCCTCACTTGTCAACCCCGCTGACATCCAGAGGTTCAAAATCGATTGGACATGTTTCGCTGGTGTGTTCTTGGTAAACCTCTCTAACTAGTTCATACCCTGACTGTGGAGATGATAACTTTTTACTCGAACGCGCTGCAACATGCAAGTGATGAAGTTATCAACACAGCTGTGTGGCAGGTGACAGCTACGCTGTAACTCTTTGTTCAGCAATAATCTCCAGGTGACCAAGCATAAGTAGGTAAGTGAACGAGCTCGATTACATGAGATCTAATACAGGAACTCAAACATAGGATCTGTATTACTTGAACTCTAATACACAAACTCTAACATACAAGCTGTATTTCATGAACTCTAATACATGAACTCTAATACATGAACTCTGATACATGAACTCAAATACATGAACTCTAATACATGAACTCTAATACATGAACTCTAATACATGAACTCTAATACATGAACTCTAATACATGAACTCTAATACATGAACTCTAATACATGAACTCTAATACATGAACTCTAATACATGAACTCTAATACACTAACTCTAACATAGGAACTGTATTACATAAACTTTAATACATGAACTACAATGCACGCACTCTAACATAGGAACATTACGTGATCTCTAATGCATGAACTCTAATTGACGAACTCGATCATTTAATCTTTTTATCATGATTTCTTTGATACAAGTTCAGTTTCATGAACTCTATTACCCGAACTCAAACATGTGAACTTTAATATATGAACTGTATTACATGAACTCTAACACACGAACATACAAACTAAGTATTACATGAACTTCAACTTCCGTACGCCATCTCAAGCTCTCGTTCATCAACTCCTGTTCTTGTACTCTAGTACACGAACTCATCAGACCCAAACTCTTGCATCAAAACTGTAATTCTCCACATTGTTTAATTGCCATTCGGCCAATTCGATAATGAGGGCCATACTTGTTAGACCCATACCTGTTAGACCCTTACTTGTTAGACCCATACCTGTTAGACCCTTACTTGTTAGACCCATACTTGTTAGACCTATACTTGTAAGACCCATACCTATTAGACCTTTACTTGTTAGACCCATACCTGTTAGACCCTTACTTGTTAGACCCATACCTGTTAGACCCTTACTTGTTAGACCAATACTTGTTAGACCTTTACTTGTTAGACCCATGCTTGTTAGACCTATACTTGTAAGACCCATACCTGTTAGACCCTTACTTGTTAGACCCATACCTGTTAGACCCTTACTTGTTAGACCCATACCTGTTAGACCTTTACTTGTTAGACCCATACCTGTTAGACCCTTACTTGTTAGACCCATACCTGTTAGACCCTTACTTGTTAGACCCATACCTGTTAGACCCTTACTTGTTAGACCAATACTTGTTAGACCTATACTTGTAAGACCCATACCTGTTAGACCCTTACTTGTTAGACCCATACCTGTTAGACCCTTACTTGTTAGACCCATACCTGTTAGACCCTTACTTGTTAGACCAATACTTGTCAGACCTTTACTTGTTAGACCAATGCTTGTTAGACCTATACTTGTAAGACCCATACCTGTTAGACCTTTACTTGTTAGACCGATGCTTGTTAGACCCATGCTTGTTAGACCCATACTTGTTAGACCCGTACTTGTTAGACCCATATCTGTTAGACCCTTACTTATTAGACCCATACCTGTTAGACCCTCACTTGTTAGAGTCATGCTTGTTAGACCCATACTTGTTAGACCCATACCTGTTAGACCCTTACTTGTTAGACCCATACCTGTTAGACCCATACTTGTTAGACATAGACTTGTTAGACCCATACTTGTTAGGCCCCTGCTTGTTAGACCCATGCTTGTTAGACTCATGCTTGTTAGACCCATACCTGTTAGACCCATACTTGTTAGACCCATGTTTGTTAGACCCATACTTGTTAGACCAATACTTGTTAGACCCATACTTGTTAGACCCACACCTACTTATTTGACCCATTTTTGTTAAACCCATACTTTTTAGACTCATGATTGTTAGACCCATACTTGTTGGGCCCATGTTTGTTAGACCCGTGCTTGTTAGACCCATACTTGTTAGACCCATACTTGTTAGACCCATACTTGTTAGACCCATTCCTAATTGTTAGACCCATTCTTATGAGACCCATACTTTTTAGACCCATTCTTGTTAGGCCCATACTTGTTAGACCCATGCTTGTTAGACCCATTCTTTTTAGACTCATGCTTGTTAGACCCATTCTTGTTAGGCCCATACTTGTTAGACCCATGCTTGTTAGACCTATGCTTGTTAGACCCATACGTGTTAGACCCATGCTTGTTAGACCCATACGTGTTAGACCCATACTTGTTAGACCCACACTTGTTAGACTTATACCTACTTGTTAGATCCATACTTATTTGACCCATACCTGTTAGACCCATACTTGTTAGACCCTTACTTGTTAGACCCATGCTTGTTGAACCCATGCTTGTTAGACCCATACCTGTTAGACCCATGCTTGTTAGACCCATACTTGATAGACCCATTCTTGTTAGACTCATGCTAGTTAGACCCATACTTGTTAGACCCATGCTTGTTAGACCCATGCTTGTTAGACCAATGCTTGTTAGACTTATACTTGTTAGACCCATATTTGTTAAACCCATACCTGTTAGACTCATAATTGTTAGACCCATACTTGTTGGACCCATACCTACTTGTTAGACCCATACATACTTGTTAGACCCATACTTGTTAGACTCATACTTGTTAGACTCTTGCTTGTTAGACCCATGCTTGTTAGACCCAGACTCGTTAGACCCATACTTGTTAGACCCATACTTTTTACACCCATGCCTACTTGTTAGACCCATACCTACTTGTTAGACCCATACTTGTTAGACCCATACTTGTTAGACCCATACCTGTTAGACCCATACTTGTTAGACCCATACCTACTTGTTAGACCCATACTTGTTAGACCCATACTGGTTAGACCCATACTTGTTAGACTCATAAATGTTGGACCCATTCTTGTTAGACCCATGCTTGTTGGACCCATGCTTGTTATACCTATACTTGTTAGACCCATGCTTGTTAGACCCACGCTTGTAACACCCATACTTGTTAGACCCATACTTGTTAGACCCATGCTTGTTTGACCCCATGCTTTTTAGACCCATACCTGTTAGACTCATACGTGTTAGACCCATACCTACTGGTTAGACCCATACTTGTTAGACCCATACCTGTTGGACCCATGCTTGTTAGACCCATGCTTGTTAGACCCATACTTGTTAGACCCCTGCTTGTTAGACCCATGCTTGTTAGACCCATGCTTGTTAGACTCATGCTTAATAGACTCATACCTGTTAGACCCATACTTGTTAGACCCATATTTGTTAGACCCATACTTGTTAGACCAATACTTGTTAGACCCATACTTGTTAGACCCATACCTACTTATTGGACCCATTCTTGTTAGACCCATACTTTCTAGACTCATGCTTGTTAGACTCATACTTGTTGGACCCATGCTTGTTAGACCCGTGCTTGTTAGACCCATACTTGTTAGACCTATTCTTGTTAGACCCATGGATGTTAGACCCATTCTTAATTGTTAGACCCATTCTTATTAGACCCATACTTTTTAGACTCATGCTTGTTGGACCCATTCTTGTTAGGCCCATGCTTGTTAGACCCATTCTTGTTATACCCATGCTTGTTAGACCCATGCTTGTTAGACCCATACGTGTTAGACCCATGCTTGTTAGACCCATACGTGTTGGACCCATACTTGTTAGACCCATGCTTGTTAGACTTATACCTACTTGTTAGATCCATACTTAATAGACCCATACCTGTTAGACCCATACTTGTTAGACCCATACTTGTCAGACCCATGCTTGTTAGACCCATGCTGTGCTTGTAAGACTCATACCTGTTAGACTCATGCTTGTTAGACCCATACTTGATAGACCCATTCTTGTTAGACCCAAACTTGTTAGACCCATACCTGTTAGACCCATACTTGTTAGACCCATACCTACTTGTTAGACACATTCTTGTTAGACCCTTACTTGTTATACTCATACTTGTTAGACCCATGCTTGTTAGACCCATGCTTGTTAGACCCATGCTTGTTAGACCCATACTTGTTAGACCCATACTTGTTGGACCCATACTTGTTAGGCTCATACCTACTTGTTAGACCCATACTTGCTATACCCATACCTGTTAGACCCATACTTGTTAGACACATACTTGTTAGACCCATACTTGTTAGACCCATACTTGTTAGACCCTTACCTGTTAGACTCATACTCGTTAGACCCATACTTGCTGGACCCATACTTACTTGTAAGACCCATACCTACTTGTTAGACCCATATTTGTTAGACCCATACTTGTTAGACCCATACCTGTTAGACCCATACTTGTTAGACCCATACCTACTTGTTTGACCCATACTTGTTAGACCCATACATGTTAGACCCATATTTGTTAGACTCATACATGTTAGACCCATCTTTGTTAGACCCATGCTTGTTGGACCCATGCTTGTTATACCCATACTTGTTAGACCCATGCTTGTTAGACCCATGCTTGTTAGACCCATTCTTGTTAGACCCATGCTTGTTAGACCCATACATGTTAGACCCATACTTGTTAGACCCATGCTTGTTTGACCTCATGCTCTCTAGACCCATACTTGTTAGACCCATACGTGTTAGACCAATACCTTCTGGTTAGACCCATACTTGTTAGACCCATACTTGTTAGACCCATACCTGTTAGACAGACCATGCTTGTTAGACCCATAATTGTTGAACCCATACTTGTTAGGCCCATACTTGTTAGACCCATACTTGTTACACCCATGCTTGTTACACCCATGCTTGTTAGACCCATGCTTGTTAGACCCATACCTACTGGTTAGACCCATACCTGTTAAACCCATACTTGTTAAACCCATACTTGTTAGACCCATACCTGTTAGACCCATGCTTGTTAGATCCCATACTTGTTAGACCCATACTTGTTAGAGTCCATGCTTGTTAGACCCATACATGTTAGACCCATACTTGTTAGGTCCTACCTTGTTAGACCCATACATGTTAGACCCATACATATTAGATCCATACTTGTTATAGCCATACTTGTTAGACCCAAACTTGTTAGACCCATACTTGTTAGACCCATACTTGTTAGACCCCATACTTGTTAGACCCTTACTTGTTAGACCCTTACTTGTTAGACCCATACATGTTAGACCCATACTTGTTAGACCCCATACTTGTTAGACCCATACTTATTAGACCCATATATATTTGACCCATACTTGTTCGACCCATACATGTTAAACCCCATACTCATCAGACCCATACTTGTTAGACCCATACTTGTTAGACAAATACTTGTTAGACCCCTAATTGTTAGACTAATACTTGTTAGACCCATACTTGTTAGACTCATACTTGTTAGACCCATACTTGTTAGACTCATACTTGTTAGACCAATAATTGTTAGACCCATACTTGTTAACCCCATGCTTGTTAGACCCATGCTTGTTAGACCCATGCTTGTTAGACCCATACCTACTGGTTAGACCCATACTTGTTAGACCCATACTTGTTAGACCCATACTTGTAAGACCCCATGCTTGTTAGACCCATACTTGTTAGACCCATACTAATTAGGCCCCATCTTGTTAGACCCATACATGTTAGACCCATACTTGTTAGACCCATACTTGCTGGACCCCATACTTGTTAGACCCTTCTTAGACCCATACTTGTTAGACCCATACGTGTTAGACCCATACTTGTTAGACCCCATATTGTTTAGACCCATACTTATTAGACCCATACTTGTTAGACCCATGCGTGTTAACCCCATGCTTGTTAGACCCATGCTTGTTAGACCCATACCTACTGGTTAGACCCATACTTGTTAGACCCATACTCGTTAGACCCATACCTGTTAGACCCATGCTTGTTAGATACCATACTTGTTAAACCCATACTTGTTAGACCCCATGCTTGTTAGACCCATACTTGTTAGACCCATACTTATTAGGCCCCATCTTGTTAGACCCATACATGTTAGACCCATACGTGTTAGATCCATACTTTTTAGACCTATACTTGTTAGACCCATACTTGTTAGACCCATACATGTTAGACCCATACTTGTTAGAC
>SDVV010022060.1:0-13013 GCA_016164225.1 Gammarus roeselii | reverse complement strand
TGTGTCGCCGTAATGTCACGCTCACAATGCCTCACACAGCATTCTCATCAAATTGATGTGTCGCCGTAATGTCACGCTCATAATGCCTCACACAGCATTCTCATCAAATTGATGTGTCGCCGTAATGTCACGCTCACAATGCCTCTCACAGCATTCACATCAAATTGATGTGTCGCCATAATGTCACGCTCACAATGCCTCACACAGCATTCTCATCAAATTGATGTGTCGCCGTAATGTCACGCTCATAATGCCTCACACAGCATGTGTAACTTTAAGGCGTTATTCTTTCGGTTTATGTCCACGCCTATCAAACTCTAAGATGAGGTGTTGTTGTAACCTTCAGAGACACCTGACGACTACAGTGTGTTTAATGTTATGGTGATGTGGGGGCCGTCAATGGAAATGATGTCGTGCAATGTTCTGCTGAGTATTGTGCAAAGGTCGGCTGCCGATGATCGTGCAACTGTAAGCTACCGATGAACGTGTAGCGTTCGGCTGCCGATGATCGTGCAACGGTCGGCTGCCAATGATCGTGCAACGGTCGGCTGCGATGATCGTGCAGCGGTCGCCTGCCGATGATCGTGCACGGTCGGCTGCCGATGATCGTGCAGTGGTCGGCTGCCGATGATCGTGCAACGGTCGGCTGCCGATGATCATGCACGGTCGGCTGCCGATGATCGTGCAGTGGTCGGCTGCCGATGATCGTGCAACGGTCGGCTGCGATGATCGTGCAGCGGTCGCCTGCCGATGATCGTGCACGGTCGGCTGCCGATGATCGTGCAGTGGTCGGCTGCCGATGATCGTGCAACGGTCGGCTGCCGATGATCATGCACGGTCGGCTGCCGATGATCGTGCAGTGGTCGGCTGCCGATGATCGTGCACGGTCGGCTGCCGATGATCGTGCACGGTCGGCTGCCGATGATCGTGCAGTGGTCGGCTGCCGATGATCGTGCAACGGTCGGCTGCCGATAATCGTTGAGTGCAACGGTCGGCTACCGATGATCGTGTGACGGCCGGCTAACGCTAAACGTGTTTGTGACGTCACAATGTTTTTTTATTCGATAAAGCAGTTTGTGACTTCACACATGATTTTTTTCGCCCGCAAAACAGTTTGTGACGTCACAATATTTTTCTTATGTAAAGCAGTTTGTGACGTCATATTATTTTTTTTCAACTGAAGCGGTTTGTGACGCTGCAAGTTTTTTCCGTAGGTAAACCCGTTTATGACATCAAATGTTTTTATTTCGGTAAATCAGTTTATGACGTCACATATTTTTCTTTAGCTGAGGCAGTTTGAGACGTCACAAATTTTTCCTTCTGTAAAACAGTTTGTGACGTCAATTTTGTTTCCTTCTGTTAAACATTGTGACGTCACAAGTTTTATTCCTTCAGTAAAGCAGTTTGTGACGTCACAAATTGTTCCTTCCTTAAAACAGTTTGTGACGTCACAAGTTTTTTCTTGGGTGAAGCAGCTAGCAAGGCCGTGTCAGGCACAACGCCGTCATCGGCAGGATGAGAGGCTCCAGACGCAGCTGCGATACCTCTGTTGCGAGTAGAGCCACTCTGAGCGCCAGGCAGAGCCAATATCAGTGCTGAGCTACACAACTGAATTGGGTTCACGTTGTTGATTGTTTTCTACCATTTTTAGTCACGTTATTTATTGACTTGAAATAGTTTTTGCTCCTTCATTTTTTGTCACGGTAATCCAAGGTTTTGTAATGAGTGTTTTCATTGTTTATTATATCCTTGCTCTCTTTTCACTGTCTAGTTAATGTATTGATTGTTTATCATGTTCGCCATATTATTACTGGCACCGATTGATTTATAATGCTGTTTTTGTAGCTATGTCAAACGGGGATTCGAGTTCCTCTTCGCTGCTTATCAACAGCGAACAGCAATGCCAGAGTCCGATATTGTGCGCGATCTGCGCAATACGGTTCAATGGATGTATTTGTACTCATACATTTATTGAACTCATTAGTGGCCTGAGGGATGCACGAAGCGTAATGGACTCTTGTTTCGCCCTCTACGCGTATTTTGATCATGTTATGTATGTAAATATACGTCGTTATAACTAGTGTTTGAATTACACGTCTATTTAGGCCTAGCAAGTCTAATGAATACTTGACCTTCCAAATGTTTTATTACCACTTCACGGCCCTTTCCTCGTAGGTTGCTGTTGGGGATCGTTCGATATGTTAACTGAGTTAGTAACAAGACGCATGCTATGGTATTCCTGCTAGGGCATAACTGTAGTTACTCTATCTTTTCATCTGTTCAAATTATTGTATTCTTACGTAGTCGTATAGAACTGTAGAAGAGGTGACGAACATTAGAACAAGCTGGCGTTTTGTTACTAAAAAGGTGATGAAATGTTAAATGGAGTTCTTGGTTCCCATTGCCAAATTGTATCATCTATAAATAGAGCAGTTCAAACAACTAATGAGGGTCCCGAGGCCGGGTGCTCGCAGGCAGAAGCAGGAATGGCCTGGAATGCCGACCACTTGTTTACACCCGGCTGGTATCCCAGCCGCCCTCTGCCGTCTGGCTAGATTTTCAGCCACCCCGCAGCCTGGCTAGAATGCTACACCCTCTGCCTCCTGGAAAGAATGCTAGCCACTTTCCGCTGCCTGGCTGGAATGTCAGCCACCCGCCTAAGCCTGGCGGGAATGCCTGCCTATTCCGCTGCCTGGCTGGAACGCTAGCCACCCTCCTAAGCCTGGCTAGAATGCCAACCACCCTCACCGCCTGGCTGCAGCTTCGGCAGCCATGACCTTTGACCGAAAGCCCAGAGCGCTGGCCGACGGGCCGCAGATGGAGGTGGGGGATAGTGGTTTTGAGGGGGGCGAGCGATGGGGTATTGCCTAGTGCTTGCTACTTGTAATGTACGAGTTTGCCCGCCGCGGAGCAGCTTTAGATGGGCCGCCGTGTGACGCAATATCCGATAGGTATAGTGACAACATTGATCAGGCACTACATTGTTCAGCCACGACAGTGACCTGTCAAATAAGAGAGTCAATAGAACTGGTAATAAAGGCGAGGATAGTGAACGCGTGGAGCTGGAGCTGCGTGGCATCATTGACGTGAGAAGACTCCTCTTAAACATTGATGAGAGGTAAGGCAAGCAGGGCTTAGAGCAGCTAATCTCCTGTACCCAGCATCAAACGCTCATCAATGCCTTGTTATAGCACTATGCAGTTTACCGTTAGATCTGTCTTAGCTGCCGTTCATACCATCATGTCAGACTCGAGGGTGGGATGAGGTATTTTATCAGACTCGGAAATGGGGCGAGGTATTTTATCAGACTCAGGGATGAAGCAAGGTATTTTATCAGACTCAGGGATGGGGCGAGGTATTTTATCAGACTCAGGGATGGGGCGAGGTATTTTATCAGATTCAGGGATTGTGCGAGGTATTGTATCAGACTCAAGGTTGGGGCGAGGTATTTTATCAGACTCAAGGGTGGGGCGAGGTAATTTATCAGACTTAAGGGTGGGGCGAGGTATTTTATCAGACTCAGGGATGGGGCGAGGTATTTAATCAAACTCAAGGGTGGGGCGAGGTATTTTATCAGACTCAGGGATGGGGCGAGGTATTTAATCAAACTCAAGGGAGGGGCGAGGTATTTTATCAGACTCAGGGATGGAACGAGGTATTTAATCAAACTCAAGGGTGGGGTGAGGTATTTGGTCTGCCAGCCAACAGTAATGTCGCTCCATCCGCAGCTCTACACTAACGGTGAGGTTGCCCTCCCCCTCGTCCATAGACCTGTTGACTACACAGTACATGAAACATTTACAAACAAGACTGTCCTTACACAATAACTATATTATCTTACGTCAGAACTATCATGTGTTCGTTGCGTATCCCCTAGTCTGTGTATAATAACACTAAGTGCTTAGCAAAGGTTGCATTGTAATGACGTCATATTTCGTCGTCCGGTGTCCAGCTGTGGCAGTTGTGTATGAATCACTGTGTCATTGACCACTATATTGATAACGTATGTTTACAAACTTTTAAGTATTTAGCATCAATAATAATGTAGGTTTTGACCACATTTCTCAATGATTTGCTGCCTTTGGAAAGTATGAAGAAGTAAGACTTTAGATCTCCCGATAATGTTCATTATTGCGTTAACGCGTCGATACTCACATTATCAGTTCAGCTTTGAGTCGAGTCTGACTGCGTCACTACAAGTTACGGCTTAAAACGTCACTACAAGTTACGGCTTAACGCTTCACTACAAGTTACGGCTTAACGCGTCACTACAAGTTACGGCTTAACACGTCACTACAAGTTACGGCTTAACGCGTCATTACAAGCTACGGCTTAACGCGTCACTACAAGTTACGGCTTAACGTGTCATTACAAGCTACGGCTTAACGCGTCACTACAAGTTACGGCTTAACGTGCCATTACAAGTTACGGCTTAACGCGTCACTATAAGTTACGGCTTAATGCGTTATTACAAACTACGGCTTAACGCGTCTCTACAAGTTACGGCTTAACGCGTCTCTACAAGTTACGGCTTAACGCGTCTCTACAAGTTACGGCTTAACGGGTCACTACAAGTTACGGCTTAACGCGTCACTACAAATTACGGCTTAACGCGTCATTACAAGCTACGGCTTAACGCGTCACTACAAGTTACGGCTTAACGCGTCACAACAAGTTACGGCTCAACGCGTCATTACAAGCTACGGCTTAACGCGTCACAACAAGTTACGGCTTAACGTGTCATTACAAGTTACGGCTTAACGCGTCACTACAAGTTACGGCTTAACGTGTCATTACAAGTTACGGCTTAACGCGTCACTACAAATTACGGCTTAACGCGTCACTACAAGTTACGGCTTAACGCGTCACTGAAATTACGGCTTAACGCGTAACTGAAGTGACGACTTTGCGCGTAACTGAAGTTACGGCTTAACGCGTCACTAAAGTTACGGCTTAACGCGTAACTGAAGTTACGACTTAACGCGTCACTGAAGTTATGGCCTGACGCGTCACTTCTACTTTCTCTGTGTGAGGCCGTCAAAGGTCACCGGCGTGATAATGACGGAACTGTGGCCCTTTCCGCGCTGTGTGCAAGCAGAGAAATAAGCATTTAAAAATGTTCCAGCTACGGTGCGACAGAAATGCCTCGCTGCTTTGTCTTTAACCTGGAATCAGAAATATTTTCGACTAAGAATATGACTGGTTTGATTTTTTGATGCGAAATAATTTTTTTAATATGAATTTATATGTATTGTACTTTCGAAGTATATTTCATGAATAGTAAAATTCTTTGCAGAGTTTTTTTCGCTGCGGTATATGGGTTTGTTTTACTTGAACGTTGTATGCTTCAATATTTCCGACGAGATCTCTTGCCGTTTGTTGTATGTTTCATTAGTTCCACAGAGACCTTTCACCGTTTATTTTAAGTTTTGCGGAGATCTCTTCTGAAAGATTTTTTCTTAGTTCCGAAGAGATCTCCTACTGTTTATTGTATGTTTTTAGTTCCGAAGAGGTCTTTCGCCGCTTATTGTATGTTTCATTAGTTCCGAAGAGATCTATAACCGTTTATTGTATATTTCATTAGATTCGAAGAGGTCTTTCACCGTTCATTGTAGGTTTCATTAGTTCCGAAGAGACCTTTCACCATTTGCGTGTGTATAAATATCCGGATTATCGAAAATGTAATAATTTTATGTCAAACACGCGGCCTTCTCGGCCGTGACCACTGAACACTAATCCTCGTCCGTACAGATGAGCGAGACCGACTACAAATGATCTTTCAAATGCTCTGCGGGTACAGCATTTTTGCCACTTTCTTATCTGCACCTCACTTATGAAGAACGCTATTGTTTCTATGCTTACCTGTAGTTGTTCCGCTGAGTAGTGGGTTACAGCGTAGCTGCTACACAACCCACGCCGGTGTTGATGCTCGCTTCCTGCGCAGTGACGGCATTTGCATGTCGCTGCCACATCTGCCTGCCGGCAGGGCGTTCAAATACAGAGTTAACTTCACAGCCAGAGCTGTAGTTTTTGGTTCAGACGTGACTTTATTGTAACTCAACTTAACCTAATCTGTGGCCAGCATTGCCGTCGCCATGATACCAATCGTCCCTCCGTGTTGACTTCTTCTAACTACGGAGTTATGGTTGTTGTTGTTGCCCGGCACGTGCCCAGGCCTGGGTATCATTCAGGTGACCCTGGCAGTGATAGGGCGGCTGGTCCATTCATCCTCCTCCGCTGCCCCCCATACCCCTTCCTTCTCCTCTTTACGAGTGCCTACACTCTCTCCTCCCCCTCCCTCTCTCGGCTGCTTAGCAAGACCTGTTGGACACTATGCATGCAGGATGGGCTGGGTTCAAGTTCCAGGAGCTTTTCTGGTAAACTACAGCAGGGAGGGTTGGTGTCCCAGGACCTCTCCGGTAGGCTATCGCTGCGAGGTTTGGAGTTCCTGGACCTCTTCTGGTAGGCTCTAGCGAGGAATGTTAGAGTTACTGAACGTCTCTGATCGGCTCTAGCAGGGAGGGTTCAAGTTATTGCACCTCTGCTAGCAATGCTCTAGCAGGGATTGTTCGAGTTTCTGGACCTCTCTTGGTAAGAAGTAAAAGGGGATGTTCTAGATCGAGGACCTTCCTTTAGTAACCTCAAGCTTCAGGCAATAGGCTGAGAAAGGACAGTCGCAATCAGTTGTGCGACCAGGGGAAATACGAGATAATCCTTAATGAGCAATACTTCTCAATCGCCGATACTCCTCAATGAGCGTTAATCCTCAATCGCCGATACTCCTCAATGAGCGTTACTCCTCAATGGCCGATACTCCTCAATGAGCGTTACTCCTCAATCGCCGATACTCCTCAATCACCGATACTTCTCAATGACCGATACTTCTCAATGACCGATACTCCTCAATGAGCGTTACTCCTCAATCGCCGATACTCCTCAATCGCCGATACTTCTCAATGACCGATACTTCTCAATGGCCGATACTCCTCAATGAGCGTTACTCCTCAATCGCCGATACTCCTCAATGAGCGTTACTCCTCAATCGCCGATACTTTCTAATGACCGATACTTCTCAATGACCGATACTCCTCAATCACCGATACTTCTCAATGACCGATACTCCTCAATCGCCGATATTTCTCAATGACCGATACTCCTCAATCGCCGATACTTTCCAATGACCGATACTTCTCAATGACCGATACTCCTCAATGACCGATACTCCTCAATGACCGATACTCCTCAATGGCCGATACTCCTCAATGGCCGATACTCCTCAATGACCGATATTCCTCAATGACCGATACTCCTTAGTGAGAGGTACTCCTCAATGACCGATACTCCTCAATGACCGATACTCCTCAATGACCGATACTCCTTAGTGAGAGGTACTCCTCAATGACCGATACTCCTCAATGACCGATAATCCTCAAAGATCGATACTCCTCAATGACCGATACTCCTCAATGACCAATACTCCTCAATGACCGATACTCCTCAGAGTGCGGTACTCATCAATGAGCAGTACCCCTCACTTAGCGATACTCCTCAATGAGCGGTACTCCTCAATGAGCGGTACTCCTCAATGAGCGGTCCTCCTCAATGAGCGGTACTTCTCAGTGAGCGGTACTCCTTAGTTAGCGGTGCTCCTCAATGAGCGGTACTCCACAATGGGCGGTACTCCTGAATGAGCGGTGCTCCTCAATGAGCGGTACTACTCAATGAGCGGTGCTCCTCCAGAGGATTAATTCTTGTGTCACACTCTGCCCGGTCAGAAGTTTGCAATTGGAAGGTGTCATCCGAGCGACGTGGCCAGCAGAACAGCGCCTTGGACTACTCGAGGTTGGGAACCATTTGGGGATAACATACCTAAACGCTCCCACAACTGCTATAGACGCATCGAGTCAACAAACTGATGCGTGTGTTAGTGGACAAACGCGACTGCTGCTTCACTAGCGCGTGTGTAGCTTGACTGACGCGTATGCTGTTTGACTAGCGCGTATGTTGCTTGATCGACGCGTATGCTGTTTGACTAGCACGTATGTTGCTTGATCGACGCGTATGTTGCTTGACTGACGCGTATGTTGCTTGACTGACGCGTATGCTGCTTGACTGACGCGTATGTTGCTTGACTGACGCGTAAAAGCACTTTATCGTCTCGTTTGCCACAACAAGGAAGGTTAAACGAACCGATTCATGGAAGAGCCCACAAAAGGTTGAGCGCGGAAAACCGCATGGAAGCAGAGGGAGGGAAGGATTCGAGGAATCAAGGAACGAAAAGCCCACGGATAAAGGGTGCTAAAAAAATTGAACGAAGGGATGGATGTGAAGAGGCCGTGGACGTGAAGAATAAAATTGCCAATGGAAGCAAGAAACGGAAGCGCCCTATGAAACCAGAGAAATGTTGAGTCCATAGAATCAAGGAAGTGAAGAAGCCATAGAATCAAGGAAGTGAAGAAGCCATAGAATCAAGGAAGTGAAGAAGCCATAGAATTAAGGAAGTGAAGAAGCCATGGATGTAGGGAAGTGAACAGCCTATGGAAGCAGAGACAGGGAGATGCCATGAAGGTATGGAAGTGAACATTCCATGGAAGCAGGTAAGTGAAGAGCCCATGGAAGTAGGGAAGTGAAGATGCCATGGATGCCTGGAAGTGAACCGCCTGTGAAAGCTGGGAAGTGGAGAGCCCATGTAAGCAGGGAACTCGAAATATCTTGTAAGCAGAAAAGTGAATAGCCAACGGAAACTTGGAAGTGAAAAGCCCATAGAAGCAGGGAAGTGACAGCCTATAGAAGTAGGAAGTGAAGAACCCACGGTAGCAGAGAAGTTAAGAACCCATTTAATACGGGAGGGCGTGCTCCCACCAGTCTACCAAGAGGGCCTTTTTCTGCTTCCCAAACCTCCGCCGCCCACCCTACAAACTCCCAGGTGGCTCTGGACGTCCCGCTGCAGTTCGGGGGAGTTGATGTCGTACACCTGCTGTCCGTCCTGCAGCTAACTGTTTGCCCTATTGTACATACACATCTTTTCCCACACCTCTGTTTACAGCTGGTCTTTATCGTGCAGACCACTGTTGTCCCGTTCTACTGTTAACAGCTTGTCCTTATCGTGCAGACATCTGTTGTCCCTTTCTAGGGTTAACTGTTGGTCGTTATTGTGCATACACCTGTTGACCCGTTCTACTGTTAACAGCTGGTCCTTATCGTGCAGACACTTGCTGTTCCTTTCTACGGTTAACTGTTGGTCGTTATTGTGCAGACACCTGTTGACCCGTTCTACTGTTAACAGCTGGTCCTTATCGTGCAGACACTTGCTGTTCCTTTCTACGGTTAACTGTTGGTTGTTATTGTGCAGACACCTGTTGACCCGTTCTACTGTTAACAGCTGGTCCTTATCGTGCAGACACTTGCTGTTCCTTTCTACGGTTAACTGTTGGTCGTTATTGTGCAGACACCTGTTGACCCGTTCTACTGTTAACAGCTGGTCCTTATCGTGCAAACACATGGTGTCTCGTCCTACTGTTAACAGCGAGTCTTTATCGTATTGACACCTGTTGTCCCGTCCTTCTGTCGACAGCTGTTCCTTGTCGTACTGAGAGTTTATAGTGTCAGGCTGAAGAGTTAGTCGCAGTACGACCAGCTGCTGCCAGCACCATGGGGGGTAACTCTAATTTGATCTCCCTTGTTAAAGGTCACCAGGCGCTGCTGAAGCGACAGTAAAAATAAACGCATTTGCTGATTCAGCAGCACTCGTAACTAACGTCAGCAGCACTTGTAGCTAACGTCAGCAGCACTTGTAGCTAACGTCAGCAGCACTTGTAACTAACGTCAGCAGCACTTGTAACTAACGTCAGCAGCACTTGTAACTAACGTCAGCAGCACTTGTAACTAACGTCAGCAGCTCTCATAACTAACGTCGAAGTAGCACTCGTAAATAACGTCGTAACTAACGTCAACAGCCCTCATTATTAACGTCGAAGTAGCACTCGTAACTAACGTCGTAACTAACATTAGCAGCCCTCATAACTAATGTCGAAGTAGCACTTGTAACTAACGCCTTAACTAACGTCAGCAGCCCTCATAACTAACGTCAAAGTAGCACTCGCAACTAACGTCGTAACTATCGTCAGCAGCCCTCTTTACTAACGTCGAAGTAGCACTCGTAACTAACGTCGTAACTAACATTAGCAGCCCTCATAACTAACGTCGAAGTAGCACTCGTAACTAACGTCAGCAGCCCTCATTACTAACGTCGAAGTAGCACTCGTAACTAACGTCGTAACTAACGTCAGCAGCCCTCATTACTAACGTCGAAGTAGCCCTCGTAACTAACATCGTAACTAACATTAGCAGCCGTCATAACTAACGTCTTGGGGTGGATGGATGATTATTCATTTTATAGATCATTAACACTTTATTTTAGTATTTTAGTATTTCTTCCTGCTTGGGCTCTATTATTTTTCTCTGCCCTTTTTTCATGGTGATAAATTTGCATTGGTTATTTTTATTATATGCATCGAGGTTGGTTGAGACAAGGTGACCCAGGTTGAGGAGGTACTCGTGGGATCCGCGGGACTCGGGGACCCGGGGTTTCGGGAACCCGGGGGACTTGGGAGACCAGGTGGATTTGGGGTGGTCCACTTGGATCTTTCTGGGGCCCTTTAGGACACCCTTGAGACCCTTTGGGAGCCTTTTGAGAAACTGTGGGACCCTATAGAGGCCCCTCTGAATCCTGGAACCTCTGTTCCCCCCTCGCAGCGCTGGAAAACCACATTCACAGAAAAACGTTTATGTGAGATGCTTGAGTTGAACAATTAACTATTACAGTCCGCGGATTGCAGGAGCAAGAGGCGAGGGTCGCGTCGAGGCTGGTTGAGGTGCGTCGAGATCAGTCGAAACATGTTGAGGCGAGTCGAATTGGGCGCGACGAGCCGAAACTGGCCGAAATGATTCGAGACAAGCCGAGATGAGCTGAGACGAGGGGTCTCGGGGGACTCTGGGAGCTCGGGAAGACCTGGGGGACATGGGTCACCCTCCGGGATTTATCGGCCTCTTCTGCGACCCCAGGGACCAATGCCCCCACCCCCCCTAGCCCTATCCCCTTAAACAATCAGTGCGAAATCAATAATTTGGGCAGTTTTTCTGCCCATGACGAACCTGCGCTTGCTTTCTTTTTCACGATCCATAATATTATAACGCTGGAGTATTTGTGCGGGAGTTCGTGTTTGTGATTCTGTGAGTGGGTATTTTTTCTTCAGTCTGTGTTCGCTCGCTCGTGCACGGACCATATACAGTTTCTGGGGTTGACCTGGACTGCGCAGCTATAAAACCTTGTGACGCGGTGCGGTTGGAGTCTATCTATTCAGTGAAGCCATAAACCTTGTACCTATTTCGACGATGCTGTCTGTGCGCACTGTCGCGCGTGCAAGTTATTCTTGGAGTTCTTAGTGGTTGGAGGCGGGGATTCGTTTTATACTAAAAAATAAATAGACTGCGTGGCTGTAAGCATTGTGTTGCGTTGCTGCCGGAGCTGGCTTAGTCCGCGTAGCCGTGAACCTTGTGCCAATTTCGACGATACTATCTGTGCGCACTGGCGTGTGGACATAATAAGCATGAGGTTCTGAAGAATTGGAGGCAAGTATTCGTTTAGTTTCATCTGAGTCTTTATCTTACCTAAATAAATGAATGTATTTATACAACTAAACTATAACTATTGTGTTGCGTTGCTGTCGAAGGTGAATTGGCCCGTGTATCCACTGACCTTGTACTAATCTCGACGTTGCTACCTGTACGCACTAGGGTGCGTACATATCATTCTTTAAGTTGTAAAGGATTGGAAGCGGAGGTCCGTTTCGAGTAAGCGTTTTTTCATTTGCGCACCAGCGTGCGTCTGACATTGCTAAAATTTTCACTCTTTTTCTAACGTTAAAAGCGTTGTTTTGTTTTTTCCTCGCACACTTAGGCGTGCGAGCCTACTAGAATCAATGATCATCGAGCCCTACGGGGGAGCCTATTATGACTCACGTTAAGGCTCTGGTGGAAATGAGGCTCAAATCAAATAACTAACGTCGAAGTAGCACTCGTAACTAACGTCAGCAGCCCTCATTACTAACGTCGAAGTAGCACTCGTAACTAACGTCGTAACTAACTTAAGCAGGCCTCATAACTAACGTCGAAGTAGGACTTGTAACTAACGCCGTAACTAACGTGAGCAGCACTCTTTCTGTCCAATGCGAAGTGTATTTAACCTCCTGTATGCGTGGTTGAGATGCGTAGGATCTGCCATGTTGTCTGTGGCAGCTGCCCTTGTTATGTTGAGGTCCTGCCATTTTCACTAGATACTAACAGGTAGAAACATGTGTATCATATATCCGTAAACTCAAACGTGTAATTTCAACATACATGAGCGCACTCATGTGTCTTCTACAGCGTCTGAAACCTCATCAAGGAGGGCAACATTGTGAGCAAATATGTGCATTGGACCAAAGTGTGATGGTTGGTTCTGTTGTAGTGGATTAATGCGGCCCTAACAGCTCATACGTGTGGAGAATATATCCCACATGCCCGGCACGGAGAAGAAGTTAATGTATATATGCATGTGTGTATGAGTGTGTACTTATGTACATATACATATATGTGTGTATATGTATGTTTATGTATGTATATATTTTGTGAACCATCTTGCTTTCAGCGTGGGTGCCCGTTTCTTGTGTTGAGGTTTGGGAGGAATGTGCAGAGTCTACCGCCCTCCCTTCCCCTCCTTTTCCCCAACTGCCTGAATGGTTTCCAGTACGCGCTTTTTGTAAGATGTTTTTTCCCTATCGTTTATAGTGCAAGTCTTTACCCTAGTAGCCCCTGTAGTGGGCGAAGTTATCCTAATGTATACATAACATTGGAATAAGTCATTTCTATGGAAATTATGGTTGTGTTGTAGTTTAGTTCATTGAATGAGAGTAAACCTGTGCTTGATGTCCGTATGTGTGAGTGGCAACCGGTGCGTGTGTGAAGATGTTTCC
>SDVV010022059.1:0-13013 GCA_016164225.1 Gammarus roeselii | reverse complement strand
CTGTACAGCAGTGTGGGAGCTGTACAGCAGTGTGGGAGCTGTACAGCAGTGTGGGAGCTGTACAGCAGTGTGGGAGCTGTACAGCAGTGTGGGAGCTGCACAGCAGTGTGGGAGCTGTACAGCAGTGTGGGAGCTGTACAGCAGTGTGGGAGCTGTACAGCAGTGTGGGAGCTGCACAACAGTGTGGGAGCTGTACAGCAGTGTGGGAGCTGTACAGCAGTGTGGGAGCTGTACAGCAGTGTGGGAGCTGTACCCGAGCTCAGCGCTCAAAACACTCTGCCATACACGCAACGGAAGTTGTACCTCAAGTTTTCGGAGGATCGCACTTTTTCTAGTTCCACTCAAACGTCCTTCTTGCCAATACATCATCAGTTACCCTACATCTTCTTGCCGATAGTCGTGATGATATATTCATGGAAGGCCGGATGCCAGAGCCAAATTCATTAAAACTTGAAGCACACCTCTAGTGTGGATGGCTTAGTGGTCAGAGCGCTGTTCTCGTACACTCAGCAAGGCGGCTAGGGAGAGTTAAGGGCGCCAGAAGCTCTCCTTCGATGATGTTCTTATAATTTGAATTAGGTCTTCCTGTGGTTATTAAAGGAATTCCCGCAATACAACAGTGGCGCAGCAATGGAGCAGCCACTGGTGCAGCAATGGTGCAGCAATGGTGCAGCCACTGGTGCAGCAATGGTGCAGCCACTGGTGCAGCAATGGTGCAGCCACTGGTGCAGCCACTGGTGCAGCAATGGTGCAGCCACTGGTGCAGCAATGGTGCAGCCACTGGTGCAGCAATGGTGCAGCCACTGGTGCAGCCACTGGTGCAGCAATGTAGCAGCCTCTGGTGCAGCAATGTAGCAGCCTCTGGTGTAGCAGTGATGCAGTTACTGATTGATTTCTAAACAGACAGAAAAGCTACCGACAGTAAGATACGCAGATCGTTAAATATCACAATCATCACTGTGCATCGATCAATACTTATGCATTGATGAGCAGTTGATAAACGTGGTAATTTTGAGTAATTGCCATAGTTGAGGATCAACTGCATGCGTAAGTTGAAACTCTGGCCGATATGTCGTCTGTGCTCTTCGAGTGCGACCTCTGATAGACTACTTTCTGGATAAGAGTTAAACACGCCCAAATAGTACAAGTCTCAACGATCAATACAAACATCAATCAGTCCAAAGTGGATTCAAAAGACAGATTATCGCCCAAACAGCCTACATACTAGAAGTTTAAACAAAGAATAAGCTATAAAAGGTGTTCTAACGTTATGAACCTACAAACGGTGTTAGATCGTCCTGAACTTACAAATGGTGTTAGATCGTCATGAACTAACAAATGGTGATCGATCGTTTGTTTGTTTGTTTTGCTTACATGTTCCACCGGAGTCCCAACGCGAAGTTAATGCAGACCCCCCCGTAGGGCGGTGGTGTTAGATCGTCATGAACTTATAAATGGTGTTAGATCGTCATGAACTTACAAATGGTGTTAGATCGTCATGAACTTACAAATGGTGTTAGATCGTCATGAACTTACAAATGGTGTTAGATCGTCATGAACTTGCAAATGGTGTTAGATCGTCATGAACTTGCAAATGGTGTTAGATCGTCAAGAACTTACAAATGGTGTTAGATCGTCAAGAACTTACAAGTGGTCATGAACTTACAGAAACGGCCAGAAACGGCTGTTTCTGGCCATTACAAGGTAACATTCATAGGCAACTCCTATTGCTGGCCCGTGACTCTGTTCATACGAGTGTCGGCCACATCCAGAGGCCGTAAAAAGGTTTCAAAGGCAGGCGACACCTAGCGGCTCTCATTCTAGCTCAGATCAAAGAGGGCCCTCTTCAAAAGCACTGCTCGTACGGCTGCTGGAACCCGGGCATTGACCCTGTACGCCCAGGGACTGTATCGGGAAGAATGCGTACCTAGTAGGGGCCGTATCGAGTAGGGTACTGTATCACCTAGGAGCAGCATCGGGCATACAGTTAAAAGCGGTTGTTGTAGACAAAGCATTCGAAACATGTATCTAAAGATACAGTATCGGCCCAACACAGGGTGGGGGCAGTGTACGGCTGTTGGGTAGGGAAATCCAGAGTTGCCAGGAATAAACCGCTACGACAACATCCCTTCGTATCAGAGGCTGAAAGCAACAGCAGCCCATGGTATCAGTTGCTAGAAGCAACGACAACAGACCTTTGTATCATAGGCTAGAAGCAATGACAACAGACCGTATCAGAGGCTAGAAGCAACGACAACAGACCTTAGTGTCGGAGGCTAGAAACAACGACAACAGACCTTTGTGTCAGAGGCTAAAAGCAACGACAACAGACCTTTGTGTCAGAGGCTAGAAGCAACGACAACAGACCCTTGTGTCAGAGGCTAGAAGCAACGAACAAAGACCTTAGTAGTGAGGGTACTGAGTCACAAAAATTGCCATTGGTATCCAAGCGAAGGGTAAAATAAACAACAATGGCAAATTCGTTGCAAATGCTAATAAGAAGGATATTAGTCCATCGCAGCAGAGGCTTAAGCATGGATAACAGTTCATCGCAGCAGAGGCTACAGCAAGGATTATAGTCCATCGCAGCAGAGGCTACGTCAAGGATAACAGTCCATCGCAGCATAGGCAACAGCAAAGATAATTGCCCATCGCAGCAGAGGCTACAGCAAGGATAATAGTCCATCGCAGAAAAGGCTACAGGAAGGATAATAGTCCATCGCAGCAGGGGCTACAGCAAATATAACAGTCCATCGGAGCAGAGGCAACAGCAAAAATGATTGTCCATCGTAGCAGAAGCTACAGCAAGGATTATAGTCCATCACAGCAAAGGCTACAGCAAATATAACAGTACATCGCGGCAGAGGCAACTGCAAAGATAATAGTCCGTCGCAGTAGAGGCTACAGCAAGGATAACAGTCCATCGCAGCAGAGGCAACAGCAAAGACGATTGTCCATCGTAGCAGAAGCTACAGCAAGGATTATCGTCCATCGCAGCAGAGGCTAAAGCAAGGATAACAGTATATCGCAGCAGAGGCAACTGCAAAGATAATAGTCCATCGCAGCAGAGGCTACAGTAAGGATAATAGTCCATCGCAGAAAAAGCTACAGCAAGAATAACAGTCCATCGCAGCAGGGGCTTCAGCAAGGATAACAGTCCATCGCAGCAGAGGCAACAGCAAAGATAATAGTCCATCGCAGCAGAGGCTACAGCAAGGATAACAGTACATCGCAGCAGAGGCAACAGCAAAGATAATTGTCCATCGTAGCAGAAGCTACAGCAAGGATTATAGTCCATCGCAGCAGAGGCAACAACAAAGACAATTGTCCATCGTAGCAGAAGCTACAGCATGGATTGTAGTCCATCGCATAGAGGCAACAGCAAATATAATAGTCGATCGCAGCAAAGACTACAGCAAGGATAATAGTCCATCGCAGCAGGGGCTACAGCAAATGTAACAATCTATCGCAGCAGAGGCAACAACAAAGATTATAGTCCATCGCAGCAGAAGCTACAGCAAGGATAACAGTCCATCGCAGCAGAGGCAACAGCAGAAATAATAGTCCATCGCAGCAGAGGCTACGGCAAGGATAACAGTTCATCGCAGCAGAGGCAACAGCAAAGATAATAGTCCGTCGCAGCAGAGGCAACAGCAAATATAATAGTCCATCGCAGCAGAGGCAACAGCAAAGATAATAGTTCATCGCAGCAGAGGCTACACCAAGGATAACAGTCCATCGCTGCAGAGGCTACAGGAAAGATAATAGTCAACCGCAGCAGAGGTAACAGCAGAAATAATAGTCCATCGCAGCAGAGGCTACAGCAAAAATAACAGTCCATCGCAGCAGAGGCAACAGCTAAGATAATAGTCCATCGCAGCCGAGGCAACAGCAAGGATAACAGTCCATTGCAGCAGAGGCAATAGCAAAGATAAGTCCATCGCAGCAGAGACTACAGCAAGGATAACAGTCCATCGCAGCAGAGGCAACAGCAAAGATAGTAGTTCATCGCAGCAGAGGCTACAGTAAGGATAACAGTTCATTGCAGCAGAGGCAACAACAAAGATAATAGGCCATTGCAGCAGAAGCAACAGCAAAGATAATAGTCCATCGCATCAGAGGCAACAGCTAATATAACAGTCCATCGCAGCATAGACAACAGCAAAGATAATTGTCCATCGTAGCAGAAGCTACAGCAAGGATAATAGTCCATCGCAGAAAAGGCTACAGCAAGGATAATAGTCCATCGCAGCAGGGGCTACAGCAAGGATAACAGTCCATCGCAGCAGAGGCTACAGCAAGTATAATAGTCCATCGCAGCAGAGGCTACAGCAAGGATAATAGTCCATCGCAGAAAAGGCTACAGCAATTATTATAGTCCATCGCAGCAGGGGCTACAGCAAGGATAACAGTCCATCGCAGCAGAGGCTACAGCAAGGATAACAGTCCATCGCAGCAGAGGCAACAGCAAAAATAACAGTCCATCGCAGCGGAGGCAACAGCAAAGATAACAGTCCATCGCAGCAGAGGCAACAGCAAAGATAACAGTCCATCGCATCAGAGGCAACAGCAAAGATAATAGTACTTCGTTGCAAGGTTAAAACGAATTTCAATACAATGAATGAAGATAATAAATATAAAACTTTTAAACATAGTTTTGGTAAGTCAACGAATAGCGTCACAATTTCTCTTCTTCGAGAAAATTGGTCTTCAAGCATTAAAAGAAAAGCTGGAGGCGAGAGGGGAGGAGAGGGTAGAGGAAGGGGAGGGGGGGGGTGCCCATAAAGCAATTGATGACAAGATCGCTATCCAGAAGACAGAGGACGAAAGATGCTGGCGTCAGCACAATGAAGAAGAGGAGGGAGAGAATTAAAGAGAGTCAGTAGGAAATCTTTGTTCTAGGAACGTAGCTCGCTTGGAGTTCTCCAGTTTCAGTGACAGTTTAAAGTACGTGTTTCGAACCATGTTGGTGGTGAAAGACAACGTTAGAAGTGGTGGACGGAACAGGATCGACCAACAGAGCCGGCCGGCCGACAGGTCGACCTGGGGTGACATATCGCTTGATGGTGACTAACAGCATGATGTTCAACGGGGATAAATGTAAGCGGTTTCGATACACCACCTCAGAAGAGGCGGCAAAGTATGAATAGATGAACTTATAAGGACTATGAATCCGGAGAAACCGGAGCTCAGGGACCTTGGAGTTGCGATGAGCAACACTGCAAGGTTCAGCATCTAAATAAGGATGTGTGCCGCTAGAGAGGGTCAGCGTATGGGGTGGATTTTTCGCACCTTCGTGAAAAGAAAGACTTTTCACTCATTGGATCTTATCGTCAGTTGTGGTTGGCCAAGTAAGGCATCTGAAACCTTCCAAGAAACCTTTACCAGTCGGGTTGTGGGTCTGACGGGAGTTAATCATAGCTTCTAATACAAACAAACGAGACTACATTTCCATAGACTCAAGTAAAAGGAAGAGACGGTTTTGTATGGCGCCTTGAGTGAATGCGTCCAAGATTGACGAGAAACTCCTCGTTCATAGACCGAAGCTGATTACTGCCTACCCGACAGCTTAAAAGACCACCCAGACTCACACAAGAGCACACTAGATTGTCGCACAAGAGCACATCAGACGGTCATACAAGAGCACACTAGACTTGACACTAGGGCACACCAGAAACGGTCACGCATGAGCACACCAGACGGTCACACAAGAGCACACTAGACTTAACACTAGGGCACCCCAGAAACGGTCACGCATGAGCACACCAGACGGTCACACAAGAGCACACCAGACGGTCACACAAGAGCACATCAGACGGTCACACAAAAGCACACTAGACTTAACACTAGGGCACACCAGAAACAGCCACGCATGAGCACACCAGACTGTCACACAAGAGCACATCAGACGGTCACACAAGAGCACACTAGACTGTTAACACTAGGGCACCCCAGAAACGGCCACGCATGAGTACACCAGACGGTCACACAAGAGCGCACAAGACTCACTAGACTGTCAGCACTGCTCGGGCACGTCTTGTCGTAGGTTCCTGATCAGCCACGCTTGCCTTGCCACAACTAGCGGGCACATGTAATATTTAGCATTGATGATCAGGGGAGAGTTTAAAGGCACAGCGTGCTTGAGAGTCGAACAACACCGTGGCCCGGCACGGAGGTCCCGAGCTACTCAAAAAAGTTTCCAGGTACATCGTATGCCAAGGTGATACAAGTCTTCTTTCCTTTATTTCCCCTGCGGCAACAGAGCACAGGGTTGCGGGGGGAAGCAGTGGAAAGGAGAACCATCAGAGGAGCGGAGGGTACGAGTGGAGAGGGGGTGCATGGGATGCGAGGAGAAGGAAGGCACCAGTGCACGGAGTTACAACATGGACGGATACAAAATTACACTGTACGGGGGCATACGGAGAAACTTCGAGCCGAAATCTAGCAATACGCGTTCAATTCAATTTTTAGTCAGTATTTACTCACGTAAAAGAGAATCACTCAGTTAAATATATCAGCAATACAATATTTTTGTTGTAGCAACAAAACTTCATTGAAGCATTAATTTCTCCTAAAAGGAGCCATACGATTTTGTTGCAGCAACAAAACTTTTTTGTTGTGCCTGATTTTGTAACTTCCTCGATATGCGTGCTAATTCCAGGACGTTTATTCGTGAAATTCTCGGATATATTTCGCTTACTGATACAACGTTTGTTTGAGTGCAACAATAGGCTCTCTATTTCATAAGTTGATGTATAGGAGAGGATTCACTGTCTGCAATACCTCACCTTATAATACGAGAAAAAAAGTTCAAGATCCTTCAATTTTGATATTGTCATAGAGCGAAAGAGTCGTCGTTGTCGCAAAAGAGTCGTTGTTGTTGCACCCAAGCTCCTTTTGCGGTGGAAAAGCAACGGAGATGCGCGGTGCGAAAGCCCGGATACCCACCGATATGCACATGTTGGAAGTCTCAACAGGTGCAGGCTCATGTATAAGACCTACACCCATGGGGAAGTCGATGCTGTTTTGCGGGCGCCCACAGATCACGCACAGCTGTGATATTATGCTTAAACCTGCCGGGTGCGATGACTGGGCACGACGTCATGACGAGCTCGACCGTATCGGGTAAGCCCCAGCACCACAAATAGAGATCAGAAGTGGCGTTTCCCAGTCTTTGATGGTATGATTAGAAGGCCGTGTGGTGTCCGTACATCAGCCGTGACAGATAAACTCTGTCACCTTTGGGCAACCCTAATTTCTCTACATCCCCATCCAGTGGGTGACACTTTAGGGCAGTCGACTCTTACGGTTAGCCAGTGCAAGAACTGTGGAGTATGTGTGGGTGAGTGTATCTGTTTGTGCCAACTGTTGCACTGTTGTCAGTAGGACAGGGAATGATGATGTAAAGAGAGCCTAAGTGTGCTGCGGTGTGTTATGCATTTTTCGGCGAATTTTACGTGGGTTCCATTGGTGGTGGCGTGGAAGTGCCGGATCCACAATCTTGCTAAAGAATTGTGTCCCTCCCATATCAACCTAACATTCAAGAGAGATGAGTCTGGTTTCCTAATACAAATGGAGAATGGGTGCGATACAAAAGGCCACGTTTTGTATTATTCGTAGGGAATTAATGCGTGTGGAAGCAAGGCCAGAGCACGAGGCGGTAATTGTGTATTAGATGATGGGTTTGGAAAATTGTTTCAATGATGTTGCACTTGATTCCGTAGGTAGATGTGATAAGTACCAGGGTCACGTTCAGTCTAGGTTTGGCTTTAATTTTAGTGTAACTGTGGGGTGTAAAAGTGCCGTTTTCTGGTTTTAATAAGGTGTGGGATGACTTGCTTGCGGACACATTCATTCTGTTGTCCAGCAGCCATGTTTGAGATAGTTCAGGTATTATTGCAAGAGTGCAGCTGCGGTCTTGTGTTCCTGGCGTTGTTAGATTATTATGAGTTTTAATCCCCGTATGAGTTGAGGTAAGTGTTGAGTTGGTATAGACAGGCGGTGAAAAGTGAGGAGAAAAAGACGGAGGCCTGGGGGATACCATTGGGAAAGTCACGTGATCAAGATGGCTTGTTATTCTTGACTGTATGTGCATGTCTGCCAGAGAGGAAATTAGCCAGCCACTTCTTGTACTTTGGAAGGATATGGGTACGTTGAGTATTTTGTTTGAGAGGACGTGACTTGGAACTGTGTCGAAGACCTTCTTAAATGTCAACGGCGCATACCAGTGTGTTTTGGACTGGCTTATTTTCGTTCAGACTTACATGGTTGGCTGAATGAGATGAGTGAGGAGTGTGGATGCGGAAATTTGTGTCCTGAAACCGTGTTGGCATCGGTGCATTCATTTTTGCTTTTATATTCGAGAGCAGAGAAATACGTCTGTATGAGGCAGGATCGCTGAGGGCTTCGTTGGTTGTCAGGATGGATATGCTTTCGAAATTTTCCAGGTGTATGGTATGGTAACAGATAGAATGGAGATTAAAATTGTCTGTGAGAGATGTGATAGCGTGTGGACAGAGGCTTTTATAATAAATGTACGATAGGCTGTCAAAGCCCGTCCCTGATCAGTTATCTCGTCTGGCTGAAGGCGGCTATGGTCATGGCTGATGCCAAGGGTGAGTCATTGTTAGGGTTAATCTGTAATGTGTGTAACTGGATGGTGTGATAAGTGGCAGATGTTTGCATAGTGTTTAATGAGTAGATCTGTCGTTCATGGTCCGATGGTAGAAGTGCCTCATATGAGTATTAGGTTTGTGTATCTATTTCTGAATCAAGGTTTCTATTTGTGTATATTTGGTTTGTGCATCTATTTCTGAATCAGGGTTTGAATTATGTGTGTATTTGATTTGTGTATCTATTTCTGAATCAGGGTTTGAATTATGTGTGTATTTGGTTTATGTATCTATTTCTGAAGCAGGGTTTGAATTTGTGTGTATTTGGTTTGTGTATCTATCTCTGAATCAGGGTTTGAATTTGTGTGTATTTGGTTTGTGAATCTATTTCTGAATTAGGGTTTGAATTTGTGTGTATTTGGTTTGTGCATCTATTTCTGAATTAGGGTTTGAATTTGTGTGTATTTGGTTTGTGCATCTATTTCTGAATCAGGGTTTGAATGTGTGTATTTGGTTTGTGTATCTATTTCTGAATTAGGGTTTGAATTTGTGTGTATTTGGTTTGTGCATCTATTTCTGAATCAGGGTTTACATTTGGAAGATTCTGTCGTCGGTGAAGGGTGAACTGCGGAAGTGGTTTTGCTGCTGGATTTTGAACTTAATTAGTGGGGCGTAATTGAGTCCAGGTCCGTTTAATAGGAGCCGTAATTGAGCTCAAGTCCATCAGCGCCCCAAGAAGCAACGATGGTAGCCCATATTTCAGTCTGCATGGAGACAGGGAACTGAAGCTGGATGAAGGCATAGGAACCTCGCTTTAACCGCTCACACAATACCATGTCCACCTTATAAGCATATCATCATTGAGTGAACCACGAAGACTGATTGCTAGAACAATCATCACATGAAGTGTCTCAAAACTAGCCATGAAGGAAAAAATGAGCGACATGTATTTTTCAATAGCTGGGGAGCAACTGTTTGAACATGGTTAGTTATTTAATTGTAATACAACTCAATAATCTGAAATATCTCACAAACACAGCCACACCCGATCAAACTCATCGCGCGGCTTTGGAACATCAGCTCAATGGTACCAAGACACATACCAACACTTCAACGTTTCAATATAGTCGAACGTTTCCATCTATAGCACGCTCACCAGAATATTCGGTAAAAAACGGTGTCCAGCATTGATACCGTACGGTCAAAATAGTGCCCGATATTAGCACTGACACAGTGAAAACCTTGCCCGGCATTGGTACCTGGTCGTGGCAAAACGGTGTCCAGCAATGACACCGGTCAGCATTGGTTTAACAAGGAATGAGACTGTGACAACCTCAGATCAACACCGTGAGTAGTTGGCTTTTTCTTCAGGCGCTGATTTGAGTTATTTCCTGTATCATCGTTAAATGCTATTTTTTTCATAAATTTTCCCCTTTCTTGATCTCATAAAACACATGATACTCTCAAACATTCTATTTCTGAACTTATATTCTTACCATCACAAGGCAACCTAGTTTGGTCTTAGAGATGCAGGCCTCTTGATCCTTAACCACTGGTATATCTCTGCAAGACTTGCTAAGTGGTCCATGACTGTTTCAAAGAAAACGTTTCATGGGTGTTTCAAAGAAAACGTTTCATGAGTGTTTCAAAACGTTTCCATAGGTGCTCCAAAACGGTTCCACGGGTGTTCTTCCGAAGACGTATTACACGAATGTTCAACGAATGTTCCACGGATGTTCCAAGAATGTTCCATGACTCTTCAACGGATGTTTCAACACTGTTCAAAGAATGTTCAAGGACTTTTCCACAAAAATTCGACGAATTTTTCACGACAGGTCGACAGAAGTTCCATGACTTCCACGGATATTCCATGACTCTTCCACGGATGTTCCACACGGAAGCATATACGACAGGTAACACATTAACGAGACAGCCCTGCACTATTTGAACCCCAGAGCCCACCTGTCTCGCCAGCTGTGATGTCTGCAATACATACCGTCAGTCTGAGTTATCAACGTTTATTCCAGCTCCAGTTTACCAGTAACTACATCACTATCGAATGTATCTCGCAGCGCATGAGACGTTACAGAGAACGCATGCATCTACTGCAGTCACCCCTTCCATCGACCAGCGCCTGGTCTTCGCTGCGCCAGTAACAAAACACGCTCGACAATCTACCTTTTTCTGCTCCAGCTGTGGCCGGCTAGTCTACCGCACCAACGACACTACAGCCCTCAGTCTACCAAACCAAGATGTTCTACCGTCCCTGTTAACCAAACCTACTGTTCAACAGCCCCAAGTCTACAACGCCTTATGACAAGTGCCCAGTCTACCAAGCCATTAGTTCTGTAGCACCAGCCTACCACACCAGCTGGTCTAACGCTCACGGTCTACCGCCCTAGCATACAACACCAGCTGGTCTAACGCTCACGGTCTACCGCCCTAGCATACAACACCAGCTGGTCTAACGCTCACGGTCTACCGCCCTAGCATACAACACCAACTGGTCTAACGCTCACAGTCTACCGCCCTAGCCTACAACACCAACTGGTCTAACGCTCACAGTCTACCGCCCTAGCCTACAACACCAGCTGGTCTAACGCTCACAGTCTACCGCCCTAGCCTACAACACCATTTAGTCTAACACACAGTCTACCGAGTCTACCGCCCTAGCCTACAACACCAACTGGTCTAACGCTCACAGTCTACCGCCCTAGCCTACAACACCAACTGGTCTAACGCTCACAGTCTACCGCCCTAGCCCACAACACCAACTGGTCTAACGCTCACAGTCTACCGCCCTAGCCCACAACACCCACTGGTCTAACGCTCACGGTGTACCGCTCTAGCCCACAACACCAACTGGTCTAACGCTCACAGTCTACCGCCCTAGCCTACAACAACAACTGGTCTAATGCTCACTGTCTACCGCCTTGCCTACAACACCAACTGGTCTAACGCTCACAGTCTACCGCCCTAGCCCACAACACCAACTGGTCTAACACTCACGGTCGTACCGCCCTAGCCTACAACACCAACTAGTCTAACGCTCACGGTCTACAGTCACACCCTACAACACCATCTGGTCTAACGCTAGCAGTCTAACGCTCACAGTCTACCGCCCTAGCCTACAACACCGAATTTTTTAACGGCATACGACGGTTTTACCGCCTCCTGTCTACCACAGACCAACAGTTCTACTGCCTCCTGTCTACCACAGACCAACAGTTCTACTGCCTCCCGTTTACAACAGACCAAAAGTTTTAATCCCTTCGTTTCTTCCTTCCACCCGTTTCTTCCCGTCTGTAAGCTCGTCCGTCCGCCCGTACGTCCATGCGTCTAGGGAGGCCGTAAACGAAATTTATCAGCAGCGTGATCTGGTCCGAGGCCGTTAGACCTCCCTTGAAGGGGGGTCAAAGTGAGGGTCAAAGGCAAGAGCGGGGCATTTTGCAGGGAAAGGGAAGAGGGGTACGGTGAGGGTAAGTTAGATGAAGGAGAGGCTGCATTGGAGATGAGATGGACCCCCACTAAAGAGCGGAGGAGGGGATAGAGTGAAATAGGAAGAGAGATTAGGAGCGGGGTTGGAATTAGGAGTTATCGTAGAGAAATACTCAAGTGGGGAGTTGAAGTAGAACATGAGAAGGTTGAAACTGAGAGAACACACATAGGGTTTTGAGCTGGCAGAAGGAAACTATTAAATGTACGTTGAGATCAGGACGCGCTACAGAAAAAAAAGAGTTGAGGGGGAGGATGGAATACAAGGGAGGTGAAGATATCTACGAGAATCAGGGCGAGGTTAAAAGAAGATTGAGATTAGGATAACAAAGGAAGACGAAAGTTCTATTGTGATGTGATTAAAATGACAAGTTTTAACCGATGCAGGATATGATAGAATAAGAGACAATCGGTAGCAGAGTACAACTAGCCAAATAGAGGAAGGTATCGGCAAACAAATTGAAGTACAAATCGAGACGAAATTGGAGGATTGATTCAAGAAGCGGCATTTGATGAGGTAACGATATGGAGGTTTTTGATTGAATTTAGCAAAGGTAAGACAGAAGAGGCACATAAGACGCGATGCGGCCAGATAGGTATTTGAGACGCGATGAGGCAAGAAAGGTATATATGACGCGATGAGGCCAGATGGGTATTTGAGACGCGATGAGGCAAGAAGGGTATTGAGCAAAGGTAAGGCAAGAGAGGTACATAAGACGCGATGAGACAAGATGGGTATTAAGCAAAGGTAAGGCAAGAGAGGTACATAAGACGCGATGAAGCACGAAGGGTATTAAGCAAAGGTAAGGCAAGAGAGGTACATAAGACGCGATGAGACAAGATGGGTATTAAGCAAAGGTAAGGCAAGAGAGGTACATAAGACGCGATGAGACAAGATGGGTATTA
>SDVV010022058.1:0-13014 GCA_016164225.1 Gammarus roeselii | reverse complement strand
ATTAACAATGGGTTGATTAAAGTCTCGTTTATCATCACGCCGAGAGACTTTGTCATTGCTACATTAACAATGGGTTGATTAAAGTCTCGTTTATCATCACGCCGAGAGACTTTGTCATTGCTACATTAACAATGGGTTGATTAAAGTCTCGTTTATCATCACGCCGAGAGACTTTGTCATTGCTACATTAACAATGGGTTGATTAAAGTCTCGTTTATCATCACGCCGAGAGACTTTGTCATTGCTACATTAACAATGGGTTGATTTAAGTCTCGTTTATCATCCCGCCGAGAGACTTTGTCATTGCTACATCAACAATGGGTTGATTTAAGTTGTTTATCATCACGATGAGAGACTTGATCATTGTTGCATTAACAATGGGTTGATTTAAGTTGTTTATCATCACGATGAGAGACTTGATCATTGTTGCATTAACAATGGGTTGAAATTTGAATTCTAACTGTTAGTTAGGAACGGTTTCCTTCCTCATGGAAAGACTCGTACACATCGTCTGGTGGGCATTTAGCGTCACCTTATCAGAGGTGTACCAGTTTGAAAAGTGGACTAATTGATTGATTACAAATAATAATAATGCAATAATTTGCTTATTTTTCCGGTCGTTTACGCTTTAGTATATCTGTACGAACGACAAAGGGCTACGAACCGCCAGTGTTTACAGTGTCGTTAATGGAGGTATGGTAGAGCGACGGTCCATGGATTGCTCGTTTGGGGATTCCAATGTTGAGCGTATTGACGGAGATGATTGCTTAGTTCAACTCATTAGGTGATTCCATGCAAAAAAAAAAAATTATCCAATTTTTGTCGATGGAACTAATTCCACGATCATCCAATTTTGCCATCAAAATTTCACGATTCACGCAATCATAAGCTTTGCTGAGAATCATAATAGTTGCGACAGTTACTTTCCCACTATCGCACCCATCAATAACATCTCTGGTAATGTTTAATAAAGCATGATCTGTATTATTGAAAGACAGGAAGTCATATTGATAATATATAAGTAGGTTATTGGTTTAGAAGACAGTGTCTAATCGATCGATTTTGTTTGAACAACTTTTTTTTCTGGCGAGACTAGCATTGGGTTAGGGTTCAATGTCTGATTTGATTTATTAAATAAGCGCAACATTTGCATTTTTTACTGCAACATTAAAAAAAATCTTATCTTGCTGAAGAGGTTAACTGATATGTTGGGTCAAGGTAGCAATAATAATTCCAGAGATTGCGTTATTCGTGCGGTGTTCGTGCAGTATTGCGATATCCATGCGGTATTCGAATGGTATTGCGGTATTCGTGCGGCATTGCGGTATTCGTGCGGTATTGTGGTATTCGTGCGGTATTGCGGTATTCGTGCGGAATTGCGGAATTCGTGCGGTATTGCAGTATTCGTGCGGTATTGCGGTATTCGTGCGGAATTGCGGAATTCGTGCGGTATTGCGGTATTCGTGCGGTATTGCTGTATTCGTGTGGTATTGCGGTATTCGTGCGGCCTCTGAATAATAATTGGGTAATGGTCGGAGACGTCTGAAACGAAAACAGCTCCACGACTTGTACTATCAACATCGTTGGTTGCTATCTACTGTATTGAAGTTGCAGATGCAGCACTTGAACGGGTAAGTTTAGAAGTCAATGAGAACAAACAATGCAAAAAGAAATTAGAACAAGAGTCAATAACTGAATTTGATCCGTGACTGTGCAGCAGATCTACACTCTATTGAACAGGAATGTTCTCTTTGTTTATTACCACTAAAGGCTGGCTTATCGATGCTTCCGACGCTTTGGGGCAAACCGTTCCTATTGGTTTCACTTCATAATACCAATAAATATCGACAGAAGTATCCTCAATCCTGGCATGAGGAAAAGAGAGCTCAGGCGAAGGGAGTACTGTCTGACTGTTTATATAAATACACAAACACCGCCCATTCACTTATGTTATTAGTTGAATATTGATTGTAACCCGGTAAATTTTATAAGTCCCGTGATTCGTTAGTTAATTTTGCTAAGTAACTTATGTCAAACTAATCATTTGTAAAGGTCATGTAGGTAAAATTGTTTTAAAATGAAGTTGAATGGTGATGGAGCTCAGTTCCAGAAACTATTTGACACCCCGGAATATTCATTCTCATTTATATATCTTAATCTACTTTGTGGAGAGCATTGCCGAAGATAATTTCAATGTCGTGCATAGCACGATCAATGGAGTCGATGTAGGTTACTCCTTTCTGTACCTAGAGTTTTTTGATGTTGATAGAAGAGTGCTGGTAAGTTGCTTGTTTAGTAACAAATATGCTGCATTTAGTTTACGTTATTTTCATATCCTGACGCAATAAAAAAACGAAGTTGTAATACACGTCAAATTTATAATATTAATTTACACATGAATGGGAATATCTGCGAAGGAAATTTAATGAATTATGTGTATAGTCTTATTTAAACACGAGGAAAATTCGTTGGTGAACAGTATTCAACATTTCTTGCTAAGAAACTCATTGCAAGAACTGGACAGGCAAGAGGTAATTCTAGATTTAAGAAAGATAATCGTTGAGATTTTTTTACATTTTATTTTCAAGATCATCGATACAGACCATACCAATAGCAAGATTAGACAAAACGAAGTTACTCGGGACTGGTTTAGTCATCGCTCTTTTTTTCTCGTACTCACGAGTACGATGAATGATACGCGGACTGCTTTTGGGTTTCTCAACTGGCTTATAAGTACCGTCCTCACTGATCAGGTGGGCTGATGATGACCGCCACGAGAGGTTGTCACTGTTCTTTGGTTCTCCTTCAGCGACGGTTAAAGACGACCCAACAGGCTGCGTTTCACTGTCGGAGTTGCATGCCTCGGTGGGCCTTTGTACATTGGCCGCAATAGCTCTACTGAAGGAGTTACAGGCCTAACTCCACAGCTGATGGCCCTGTAGGTGTAGTGGTAAATTTGATGCATGCTTGCCGCTCCTCTAGAGACCACAGACACAGTGTATTCACTATTCAAGGAGGTATAAAAGAGAGCGAGACATCGTCTCGTAACGACTGAGAACCACCTCACAAATTGTCACTTAATAATACCCAGCGCCAAACATTAGGCACCCGTGGCAGTGGCTGTGAAACTCACATAAGCCCACACATTCCCTGACTACCTTTTCTACCCAATGTATTAGGCCTGGTATCAAAATCATGTGTCATTGTAATGAAGAGCAGATTCCTTATTTATTTCCAACTTCCTTCGATATTTGTTTTGTCGGGACATGTTCAGGAAAGGTTGGGCACTGATGTTCAGCTACGGAAGTACGATGCACGTCACTGTTCACACTCGGGCCCATTTACTCAGTTACATGTTCTAATGAACTCTAGCAGGTTACTCAATCTGATTTAATGGTCTAATCTTAAAATGTTACGTATATTTAATTTGTGAATGTTTATGAATAGATTTAGGACGGAACAAATAATACCATTCCGTTGGTGCACCAATACAGATTTTTTTTTTGCTGCAGGTGGTTGTTCGGCATTTATCTGCTGTTCTTGATTATTCAATTTATGATGTGGGTTATTTTATAATGTTATTTCTGTTATTGCTACTGTGCCTGCCGAGTGCATTGTTTTTCTTTTTAGCGTTCTGTTTTTTCTGCTGATTGTTGCTGACGATGTTCAAGAAATGGAATATTCCACACCTGACCGCAAGTTTATTTGTTTTTGTTGATTAGTTTGACCCAGATCTTGGTTGATGTTGTTGAGGTTGGTTACGTCACTTATATCTATGTTGATGACCTTCTAAATATACCGTCTGAGATTGAGTTTACAGTTTCCTAAATTCAGGTTGTTACCTAAATTTTTTCCAACAGGCTGTTTGAAAAACTCAATCACGACTGAGCTATTCAATCGATTACATCACTACGGTATCAACTAGAAGATGTTACCAATTTTTGTTCCTCTTCTTTACATTGCAATTATCCTCAATACGAGTACATTTCCGTCTCTGTTTTGAATATGCATATCGGTTTGCTGGAGTAGAAAATCCCAATCTCTCTTGTAGGTCCTTCAGAGTCTTAACAGGTGTTCCTGAGAAAAAAATTCCTGAGTCAAACTTATAATTGAATCCATTAGCCTGCAAGAGAGCACCTGCTGGGAGAATCTTTACCAAGGACCTTGAACTTTGGAGAAGATTAGAAGTGCTTGTTGGAGGTAGCAAATAATTGAGAGGAAAACAAAACATCGCTGTGGACCGTTATTAATAAGCATTTGCAAAGCGGACAAATTTTTTGGAAATCTAAAAAAATATTTATGCGGTGGAAAGCTCGGAAGATTAAGGCGGCAGAAAGATCGCAATATTAAGGCGGTGGAGAGCTCGCAAGATTAAGGCGGTGGAAAGCGCACAAGATTAGGGTGGTGGAAAGCTAGCAAGATTAGGTCATATGACAAAGAGGAAAGAGAAAACGGTTCGTTCGTTAATGTCCTCAAATGTTTCTATACATTCGGAGCAATTGTGAGGAATCTTACGTTTATTCCGCTTGGATTTCACGGTTCATTTTGTTGCAGAATCTTATTTCATAGTTTATTCTGTTGTGCGCACAAATATTGGAAGCACACGTTTTTACAATTGGAATCAACAATCATTTTGCCTAGCATTGTACACATATATTTATAGAATGTGTTATACCCAAACAATAGATTACACTTCTATGGAGAAATCTGTTCATTCAACTTCGCATTGCTACAAATGGATCTGTGTAATTGCGTGCAGGAGATTAATTTGAGAAGCAAACCATTATTGCTTGTTACGCAAGTGATATCTGTGCAGCCACCTTCGTCTGCGCTCCTAGTTTGCGACATCAAATAGTCGATTAAGTGATATTGATCGTCTTTAGTCATACCGTTGGACGATTGAACTACTCGTCTATCCGCATGCGCACTGTCCAAGGGGACAAATTTATTCAGATACACTTTCATAAACTTCACTCGTCGGTGGGCATTGCAGTATTCGGCAACCCTGCGTGGTTGGTGTTCCAGAGTGATATTTGTGTTTGTGCTTCATCGCGTCGCGCTGGCACACCATCGCGTGAGCCAGTGCAGAGAAACGTCTTTGGAGACGTTTCTCCGATTCTGTTTGCCCAGAAACTTATGCTGTTTATTTAGACTCCTTCGATGATCTCGCATGCGTAGATCCATAGGACGGTGTTGTCTCGCTAAAGGGAAACCCTAACGTTGTGATGTAAGGTCCACCACCTCCTTCCAGCCCAGCCTAGCCCACTCCCTAACTGCTCTCTCTTTACTACCTCGGCTGCGTCAACAGTCGCACGCAAGTAACCCGTTCTCCTGATGGCTGGTTCACTTGCCTGCCTTCTATCTATTTGTAGAGGATCAACACCGTACCCCCTCCCCCCTCCCGAGGCCTTGCCTCCTATACCTCTGCCCCATCCTATCCTGCCTATCAACCTGTTTATGGACCCCCTCCACCCTCCCGAGGCCTTGCCCCCTATACCTCTGCCCCATCCTATCCTGCCTATCAACCTGTTTATGGAGCTCGCGCTTCAACCTATTTTAGGATACTTGCTTCTGCCTGCTTGAGGTTCCTGCACGTCAAATTGTGGGACCCAGTTCCGTCCCAGCGCCTGTTCAGAGCTACTTGTTGGCTCACACATTTAACTTTTGCTATGCTAATTTTAGGTTTAATTTTTATAGGCAAAATTAGTATCGTCATTTTGTTACATGCTCTTCTCGGTGGTTTATTGTCACACGCTGCCAAAAGAACTAAATGGTGGAGGCCTTTTTTTCGTGGTCTTCGAGGCCCGCAAAAAAAAACTCTGTGCGGCTACAGAACACTGTATATTGCATTTGACAAAATTGTTGGAGAAATAAGCTGCTATTAGTTTGAATAAATTGAATAAAAACATTTTCTGGAAACATACAACAAACGCATACATGATACTAACCCACATCTATTATGGTCTCGAAGAATATTTTAGATTTTTTATGACACAGGTATTTGAATTTATTTGTGAGCATTTTCTGGCAGACACTAGTGTCTCGCAGATGATGGCGGTGACACACAATACCCTAAAGCTTCTTGCTAATGTTTATCCAGCTGATATAAAAGCATGCATCATCCAGTCACTGCACGGTGCGATCCCATACAATGTGTTTAAACACGTAAAATGATGAGCATGGAATTTCTGGGCAGTGGATTGATCACGTTTATCAGGCGACGATCAATGGGAGATTATTACTGTTGCATAAATATTACCGTCATTGATAAGTTAAACAGATTAAATTCGCTTAGGAGGCCTATCTTCACCGTATTGCTCCGTAAATAAGTTTATATTATGTTCTATCGGTTACATAGAAAGAGACCTTAATATGAACTTTTGCGTTCTATTTTAACTTTATTTAAATTTAATTGTATGAAGTTGGGTTAGTTGTTATTGTTGTATGTTTACAGTCAAACAATCACGGTGCAGGGATGTCGTAAAGAGAACGCCAAACTAAAAATAAGGTCTCTATCTTTTTTGACCGATAGTACATTTGGGTAGCAAATGTTGCTTTCAAAAGAGCTCTCTATGACGATGACAGTGCATATTATCGGGGCACAGAAACATTTCCTTGTTTTCCAATCTGTCATTATACTTAAATAAATTCGAAATACTTGATCCAGATTGATTTGTTTTGTATATTCTTTAACTCAGACAGTCTCTGATCCGGGGCACATACACGATGCACGGCGATATTGACCAACTCCAGGCAATGCTGTTCCCGATCGATTGATCATCTCAGAGGCTGCAACTTTTGAGGCTCTTGTTTGTTCGCTTCATCTTCGAGTACTCGTGGCGGGTAAAGATGGCAGCGTCTGCAGTTGATAAAGAGCTAAGGTTTATGGACCCTAAATGGCTGCCTGTGGAGCGTGATTATAAGATGTGGTGCGATGTAAAAGAAGCTAATGATATAAACTACGGTTTTGAACTGTGTTGAAGCCGCTTTAGCTTGCCTTTCTGTTGGTGACTGTTAGCAGTATCAAAGCCTGCGCAGCCAACAATATCATTCAAGGTTTAGTACCTAATTACATTGCAGTGAGTCCACACATGATTAAAGAGGCAGCGGCAATACTGAAAGGTGGGACTGGCTTGGTATCAATAGTTATTAGTTTTGATGCACATATATTTTAGAAATGAAATTGTGAGTACTAATAATCCCAGGAGTTACTCTGCGGATGGATAATTATCCTATAGACAAGGTGACCACCAGAACATTCTCCACTCCGATGATCCTAATAGCTACTGCTTGGCTTTGGAATCTCACCAAACGACCGAACAATCCAACTCACAAATGCATTTTCAAGAGCAGCGAAACCCGTTTCCGCAATCCTGACCGGCAATAATGGCCTCAACGGTCGCCATAACAGTTGAGGCAACAGTAACAGCAGCACACAACCCGCTCCAATATTAGCAATGAAGGAGTTAGAGCAGCATCACATCACTACTGGCAACGACCTGCCTCTTCAAACAGGTGAGGGCTGCGAGCTGAGACTTGGCGTTACGGCCCTAGTCCTAAACTGCCGTAGCGAGCTTCCTCACCATTGAAGTCAAGAGAAAGGGTTGAGATCCAACATAGTCGTGATGTTCAAACTATAGTCGCAGGGAAAACCTTTTCTCTTCTTCATCCGACAATCGATTGTTTGGTAGTCAGTATACTCACTTTTTTACTCAATACCGAATGATTAGAAACTTCAATTTTTATAAACGAGCGACCGAATTTATCTTCCGATCCTTCTTCTCTGCATCCCACTCGTCACAAGGTGTTGGATCCCTCTGAAACGCTTTGATACTCCGGCAACCGCATAATTTATTGAATGAGGTCTGCATGAAATGCAGCTTGTACAATCTTGTTGAATTATTGCGTGATCCAATAAAATCTTGAGATTTGAGAAATTAATATTTCAACAATAGGAAGACCGTGTGATGGAACTGCCCTACGGCCAACCGAAGAAGCCGAGTTGTATAGTCGATTTTTTTTGTTTTTGGGGGGGAGAGTAATTATGTGTGACGAACGTACGTTTTATGTGGTTTTAACATATGTTTAAAAATATAGTATTTAACAAAAATCTACGAGAAGTTATCTAATTTGTTGCTCTATTGTACAAAACCGGTTCATGTGTTCCGGAGAAAATCATGAAAAATTTATATTATAGCCTCGTTAATTTCTTACCCATTGTACTGCAATGCTGTTTGGGGGGAAGTTATATACTGATAACCTTATCACTTTTCATTACAACAAAATTGTTCGCATCCTTAGTTAGCAACTTTACTTTGCCCACACCGATACTTTGTTCCGTAGCGCAGTCATTAACAGAGTAAATGATATCCACCGTCACTGTATCGGACTTCTCGGATTTAAGATAAGTTTAATGAAATAGTTCAAATGTAACTACCTCGTTAGATGCGGAGAAAATTTGTTAGAAACATTTCAGTACCCATCACTCCTCAGCACGGTCTTTGCGACCCCGATGGTGTGGAATACCATACATTCCTCACTTAGGGCGTGCACCACAACCCATAGTTTTAGAAGACACTTAAGCAATTGTTTAGTCATTCTGGCGATAATTTTTGAGTTATTTGCAGAAATCTTTCAAATTCTTGTTGAATTTTAATGTGGGTTGTTCATTTACACTGTTGTGTAGGCTACTCTTTCAGCTGTACGGTGGCGAAGGAGGGTTTGCAGCGGTCTTTGATGAGGATTTTTCACTCTGTATAACTATTTAGTTTAACATTTATTTCTCGAATCAATTGATTAGCTTCGTCCAGCATCAAATCGTTTTGTTGGAACGTAATTATTTGTTAAATCTAAAATTGTCTGCTCCTTTGGCTGCTCATCGAGTGTTTATATCTTTGAATACACAAGTGAATCGACAAGATTACCTTCCAATATTTGTAACCAGCTGTTCTCAAATCTGCGCTTCCACTTCTCATATCTTTGTATACCTTAGTTGATCTATGTACACATTCCATAGACTTTGTTCTTCCTGTTCTTCCATTCTATCCACCTAGTATCGTTTTCATGAAACTAGGGAAATTGTTCTTTTTGAAATGCTGCATGCATGTCTGTGAGGGTGAGAAAGTGTGCGTGCAGGTGCGTGAGAGTGTGTGAGGGTTTGTGTGATTGTGATGTATGTATGTGTGTGTATGTATGCGTGTGTGTGTGTGTGTGTGAGAGGGTGTGTGTGTGTTAGTGTGTGTGAGTATGTGTTTGTGTGTGTGTGAGAGAGAGAGAGAGTGTGTGTGTAAGTGAGTGTGTGTGTAGGTCAGGGTGTGTGTGGGTGTGTGATCATGTGTGAGTGGGTTCCATAATGTTGCCGTAGCAGTCTAGTACTTAAATAGGATCTTCTTTGACATCTTTACTAATGTGTTGCTCTAATAAATGATTTCCTTTGAATTCATATGATAAAGGTTATAAAAGCGTTGAACAAGTTAAAAAAACGTTGTATTATGTGTGTTCGGGTGCAGCAATTACCTACTTGAATTGGAATGTAACTCTGTATTGTATTTTTTTAATCAATTGCATAAAATGATGGTTAGGACCTCATCATTATAGCAATAGTTTTAGTGCACATTTATGTATGTTGCCTGTTATGTTGCTTATTCCGTTGACTGCCACTAAACTTGGGAATGCTTCATCAGATTTTAGATTTTTCCTATCAATTAGAGTCAAATAATTGATATGAGCCAAATAATTTTTGTATGCTTATGGTGCAAGGAAATTGAAACATCTTTGTTCAGAGAAGTTTTGCAATGACTTATAATCTGCATACGAGCATTTATCCTAAAATACCATCGCTAACAAATTACACCTCAGCAAAACATAAGATTGGGCTATTGACCTAGACATTTGTTACGATGTATGTAAGTTTGGCTGACACAGAAGGGGTAGGCGCCTAATTTCCCCGCCACATGACCCCAGTGTCCATGCCGAGGCTCGAACTCGCGACGTACAGCACCAGAGGCTGACACTGCAGTCGCACACGCTAACCACTCGGCAGCGGCAGTCGATGGTACAGCGTATTTCTCTCGTTAACTCACCCTTTCCGCATCAGTAACATCAATTGACTGACCTAATGGGATATAACTGAATTGTTGATAGTCGAATAAATACAGCTTCGTCTGAAAATTTCGATTTTAAACTGATGGTCAAATACGCCCTGAAAAGAGGGTTTCGGCCTTCAGATGATAAACTGAATTCTATTGCCTCCAAGATCTTTAGACGAGTAGGAAACATGGGCGCGTCAGTTGCTGAAAATGGGTTCAATTATTGTTGCACAGTAACCGTTGCTGATGATATAGTTAGAAAGTAAGTAATGTTTATTTTTTCATTTTGATATTATCTCCACATTTCCCAGCAAAAATACTTGAGTAACATGAGTTTTTATCTCATTTTATAGCTATCTTGTAACTCAGGCTATACCCAACATAGTTGCCATTATGTTTGCAGATGTGCGTGTGTTTAATATATCTTAATCAACTTTCTTACTTAATTCATGGTACATGACCAATGACATGTCCTCGTGAGGAGAGCCACAATGAACATACACTCAAGCAAAATCTTGAATATGAAAAGGTAGGTGTTATAAAAAGACCAGCACACCAGCCAGTGGCTGCTAAGATACTTTGGTACTGTTATTCCATAAGATACATGCAAGCACCCGTCCATCTCGTCAATCTAGTCCAAATAGAGTAAGCTTGAATGTCAGCTATTCATTATGCATATATTATGCATATATTAATATATGCATAGTGAATAGCTGACATTCTAGCTTACTCCATTATGCATATATAATGCATATATTATTATATTACTGAATGAAAATGGACAGAACGACATTTTTACCTATTAATCTCGCTCCTACCATTTTTATTTGAGAATCTTGTGATCCAAACCATGAGTAACTCAGTAGGTTGACTGCAGCCAGATATCAAATAGTATCGGCAAATGCAATTTCCCAACATAACAATTTGCCCTGGCTGGCAAGGGTCTGCTCGAGAATTTTTCATTCTGCTGAGAATTGCAAGCTTCGGTTCCGCAAGTTATATATTATTAAATATCATGATGTATTAAAAGCTCCGATAGCATTGTCAATAGCCATCACGCTGTGTGGAATAGGCCGTGCAAAGTAAACCCAAAAAGTGTTTTTATCTCTATCCCTTGTACGAAAAAAAATACTTGTACAAACATAAGAAGGTATTTTTTTTTGTGATTTGATCGCATTTCGTAGAGGTTTGGTATGTATACCAGGAGTTTCCAACTGTCTATTGTTCTAAATGTTTATTTGTTTACCCAGTTCAAAAACTTGAAACTCTCCCTATGTCAGTTGAGGCTCAGATAAGCATTTGACTAAGAAGGAGTTTTGTTGTGCTTTCTTTCCAGTAGCTCTTCACTGTTCAAACGACGCTAGATTATTACTGGGAATGCGCAGAAAACAGGTTATCTTTTATCAGGATGGTGTCATCAAACACGTAGCAATAAAAATGTTAGCATTCGCAGCATTTTTGAAGAAGCGCAGTCCACCAGCTCATGCCATCAGCACCGTTGACATGTTCGTCATTCTTTTCAACGGCCGTTTTCTTGAATCCGATCTTTATTTTTTGTATCATCGGTCCCGTGCCATAATACAGAAACATTTTCAGACTGAATATCTTTCCTAGTCGAGAACACGACTCTGGAGTGCTAGCTAGAATTACAAAGCGTCTCTGCAAATCCGCTTTGCAATGGAATATCTTGTCACACAAAATAGGTTTATGGTAAATACGCAGGAATGTTGATATTTTCCCGTCTGTGACTGGCTATTCCCCGTGATATTTGAACTCCGTTGATGTTCTTTGGTACCTGAACATTGCGCACTAAGAACTATTTTGTAGCCAGAACTAGTGAACGCGTTCAAAATTTTACGTTTTCAGATTTTTCGGGTGGCCACCGAACGTGTGTGAACTCAGAACGGTCCAGGTGCGCGGCCCAGAAATTTTTGATCACTTTCACTATCCGGATCTAGCTGGATCCTGAATTCGTTCACCCAACCAGTTGGTGTTACACAAAGTCCTTTTTTATTTAGATTATTTGCCCACGATTATTGCCTAAAATGATTTTAAAAAAATAACGAAGCTTTTATTTCCTATTAATGAGTTCACAATTGTCAGAAGGTTACGTCAGACGGCCTGGCACCGTTTGACCTGAAATTGACTACCCCCAGCCGAGGGAAGACTTTCCTGTGCAGATATAGATTAACTTTGACACATTTGCAAATGTCGAAAATATATGCTCATTTGTAATTTTTTGCATCATAATATTTTTGAAATGCAGTTTTATTCGACATAACGGATATCAACTGAATTCTAGAACAACCAGTCAGCAGTCTTACATGTAATGGGTGATTGTGTTCCGGCTAGACCTTTTGATATAACAAAATCCTTATTTTTATTTGCCGTTCGGTCAAAATTCCTCCATTGGTGATGGGTAGCTGGCAATATCTACCCATATATTCGAGTTGTTTGAATTTTCATCTCTTTGTGTTTGAGTGCCGCCACTGCTCTGATCTTGATCACAGCATACGTGTGCCGCCACTGCTTTGATCTTGATCACAGCATTCGTGTGCCGCCACTGAAATGATCTTGATCACAGTATTCGAGTGCCGCCACTGCTCTGATCTTGATCACCGCACTCGAGTGCCACCACTATTTTGATATTGGTCGCAGCATTCGAGTGCCGCCACTGTTTTGATATTGGTCGCAGCATTCGATGGCCGCCACTGCTTTGATCTTGATCACAGCATTCGTTTGCCGCTACTGCTCTGATCTTGATCACAGCATTTGAGTGCCGTCACTGCTCTGATCCTGATCAAAGCAATCGAGTGCCGTCACTGTTATGATATTGGTCGCAACATCCGAGTGCCGCCACTGCTCTGATCTTGATCACAGCATTCGATTGCCGCCACTGCTCTGATCTTGATCACAGCAATCGAGT
>SDVV010022057.1:0-13014 GCA_016164225.1 Gammarus roeselii | reverse complement strand
GAACTTACATTTTGAATGCAATTAACGTAGATTTCAACCCAAAGAGGGGCCAGAATTATTTACATTTTGAAATTGACAAATTGAAGAAAGTACCGTCGTGTTGGCGGGTACCTCCGTCGGAAGGTTACCTACTCCCTCAACAGTGGTTATCATAATGCCTGGCACGACTCGAACATCAACTGAGAGAAAGTTAACGACTCTAAGTCGCTGCTCTTAGCCACGTCAGGTCCCGCCCCGAATCTGTGCTGCAGGAAAGAAGACTTAGTTCTCCGCGCTGCACCGACCATGGCTCCGTAACAGGGTCTGCAGTGATTGGGGTAATAAAATTAGTTGTTAGCTTCTCGAAGAGTATTTCGTATTTAAAGGTGAGATGCCAGAGGGGCATCCTCAAGGAATAGGGTTGCACTTGGTAACTCTGAGCCTACGCCTAATGAGTGCGTCATATTTCATGGTAAGATGAGAGTTGCATCACTATGGGGTAATGTTGTACTAGGTATCATATGATGTCAACCAGAAGTATTACACATTTCAATTTGGTGACCGGAGTAACACACATTCCAATTTACTAATCAAAAGGAAGCACAGGGGGTATACAATTTTGAGAATGATATTACCCAGAGGGTACCATCGTGCCGACAGGGTCCCTCCATAGGGAAATACACACTGCCACAGAGGTTACGTCCCAAAGGTCATCTCGGCGTCAGGCATGACTGACTCGATCATCTGTCTGAAGGAGGTTAACAGCATTACGTCGCTCTGCTCCCTGCATCACTTGGTCCTGCTTTGGATCTGTGCTGTAGGAAATTAGACCGGTAATCTCCTCGCTGTACCGGCCACCGCTCTGGGGCGGGATCTGCTGTAGTGGTGAAAATGTGTTTGTAGTTAGCTTTATTTTTATTTTTCATCCAGCCCACGTGACACAAGGAAAATTAAGAGAAAAAAAACTAAATGAAGAGATGAGTGTTGATCGCCGTATGTATGCACTCATTATGGCTAGTCAATGAATTCCGTCGACATAGGAAGGAAAAATATAAGAAATTCGTGCTTTCTGTGCAATCGAATGCAGATTTGTAATTCGTTGTCACGGCTTTGAGGGCGTAAATATATTGTTGGATGTTTTCTGTACATCTTTCAATACTCTACTCAAGCGGGAACTTTAATACACTGTCTCCAATATTTCTGTTCTCACATAGATGGATGTTTGCTCACTTGACTGATCATAAAACTCCTCACCCTTATTGCTCAGTGCAGTAAGCCACATCTAATCCACCCTCCAGGAAAACACTAATGCAATTTCCTCCTCAAATCACAAACCACCAGCTAATTCCCATGAAATTTCCCCTCAGTATTTTTCATGCAATCGTAAGTGGTCCGGAATTTTCCATTTCCCTTCGTACGAGCCTGGCGAGCGGCACAAGGGGGCGGTATACGAGAAACAGGGCGGCGAAGTTTAAATGCACCGGGACTGAAATCGACGAGAACTTGCTCCCCAGAGGAGTGAAATACAGTGATTAATAGTTAATAAATCCTATTTTCATGGAAGAAATTATCTGAGGAGAGTTCTAGACATTGTTATTTATTAAACAACTAAAATTAGATTTGTTTTCGAAGGAATTCCACATAACCATTTGGCAGTCAGATATTTATCGACAAAGAAGAGTAAATAAACCTTATTTATGTTCTGATTCTAGGGAAAATTCAACTGAAACATTACTGCAGTCGAAATTTTCCGAAGCAATCCATGACATGTCCATCTTAGGAAACATTGTAATCATCTTTTCTAATTTGCAATCGTAGGAAATATGGGCATATTCATTATGTTTTACAATTCGAATCGCTGTGTAGTTTTCAGCAGAACACACTCGTTGAATCCATTGATTATTTACTCGAAGATAACCAATTCGATCGCAATTATTGGTAGGATCCACGCAATCACAAGTCATAAATAAAAAAAAGCATCACCTACAGAGCTAGCAATATTTTTTCACAAACTAATTAGTTTCATTCTACGTTCTCCGCCCTGACAATCAGAGACGGGCATGAAGGAGACAATGCAGGTATATGTTAACAGAATTTTGTCCACAGCGTTTTGCCCAGTTGCGTTTTTGTTTAGCACAAGCTCAACATTCATTCTATCCATTCACAAAAGAAGCACCCTTCCCACCTTCGGCATCCTCTAACTCTGCTTCCGTTCGCTTTTCGAATCATTGCCCTATTCAATTATCCCATTCAATCTAATCACCTCTGACTGTCAAACTAAATCCGAACCCACACAACTACAGTAAAAAACAACACTCATATTCACCCTTTCTCATTCACACTGCTTCATTGTTGTTGTTATATAGTTTTGTCACTCATGCCATGCTTTTCCGACATGTCATTTTGGATACGTTCTACCTACTTCGTTTTGCAGTGTTCTCATCCCAGTTTTCTGCATAAAAAAGTTTGAAACAATAATAATGATTTCAACTAATAAGTCTTCGTTTATCTTTCATTGCTAAAGACTGGTCGGTGTCACAACCTCCACTACGGTTCACTCTCCTCACCCCTCATCCGTCAAACGCAGGCGCTGCGTGAAGAATTTATTGATAACAAATTAAGGTTGTGTATAGTTTTTCATTAATTTATTCTCCTGGAAATTGTTTCATTTCCATTCTCTTGGTTGAGATATTTACCAACAACCTGAAAGTCAATCATGCAACCGATAATATTTGAATATTTAAGGGAAACGTGTGAGGGTCTTTATTTTTATATCGAATTTCATTCGTTTCGATAGGTGCATGAACGCATTCGGAAAAAATAGAACAGCTATTTGGCTCGCATTTGCCACCCTAGGTTAATACAGTTGCTTCAGTTTTTTTTCTCCACTCGCGTCAGCCTCCTACCACTCGCCCTGTCCAACTTGGACTTTATTCAGAGCCACTTCTAAGCTTCTCTCCATCCGCCACCACTGCAATATCATCCACAAACAACGATAATTAATGCTGCTGCCATCTCTGTTTGTTCTCGTCTAATAATTTCAGTCCTTAGTGCAACACGCCCACATTCATATCCCTCACCACTCGCTCCAGCCATTTAATGACGGAACAACTTCACAACGAATTACAGCGCAGCTACTACCTGACTCGCGCAGTGATAATGTTGCAGCGTTGCGACACAATTTTCGTGATTTGTCAGCATATCAACCACCTGACAATCATTGGAATGCGACTCTTTTCCTGATGTAGCGGCCTTGCGAGCACCCGATTCGTACCGTGATAAATTAAATTTGTTTAAGCAGATGTGGCAGTGCAGCGATCATTTGACTCTCATTGTGATAACACCATCTTTCCGGGATGTGTTAGCGTATCTAGCACCTGACTCTCAGATGAGATATATATTTCTTCGCAATGTGGCAGCGTAGTAGTCAACCGACTCTCACTGGGATTTTACTCTCATCTCGTTAATCTCATCTTCATTCTCACCGTGATGATTCTGTCTTTTAGTGATGTGGCAGCATAGCGACAATCTGACTCTCACTGTGCTCATACTCTCTTTTGATGATGTGGCAGGGTCGCTTCTATCTGACCTGAGATAATAATGTTTCTTCACTGTAGAACATTCAGCTTCTCTTTTTGTTGACATACTTCCCTACCGGAAGTGCGTGTGAGTAGAAAGATAGGTTCTCACTTTTGTGTATCCACAAATGATATCACCACGTGTGGTGCACATGCTGTCAGCACCTCGCTCTCTTCAATGTAGACGTGGGCACGATACTTGCCGTAATCAAACCAAGACAACTCATACTCAAAAAATGCCGTAACCAAAATCCTATTACATGATTTATAGATGTTACATGGATCAGCTATACGAATAAAAAATTATTGGTATATTGCATTTTCCTTATTTTATTCGGGGAGAATCACCGACTTAAAATAAACTCTATTTAATAGCAGTGAAAGTAAAGTCTTATCATGTTTTACTTCGAAAATAAGATGGAGAAACTCGGCTCTGTGGAACTGCAATGATTTTAGTTTGGTTCACAATATTCACGAGGTTAACAATATTGTAATGCAAAGTTCTAGTGGACTGTCGCGATGTCTGATCCAAAACAGCTGGGCACACTGTAAAGTGTAAAAGTTGTACGCACTTGATTATAGGATTGTATACATGTTTAAATAAATTAGTTCGTTTAAATAAATTGTAAATAAATTAGCCAACTCGAATGTGTAAATGAACAATAACTTTTTTATATTATCAGTATTCAAGGAGTATGCTTGTAACTAAAATATCTTAATTATAAAGCAAATAATCAAGGCAGTTAAAAAAATCACGTTTACATTCTATATATTTAAAAGTAGAGCTTTCGAGTGCATACAGCTACTCATCCTCAGTACCTGGAACAAATGGAGAACAGAAAGCGAATTAGATACAGTAAATTTCTACAAAAAGGCACAATAAAATCATATCTAAAACCTAAACCAAAACACTCAGAGGGGTTGATGATGCCATGTCATTTAATGTCGGCCTAGTTCGGTGAATCAAGATGCTTTCTAACAGTTTTAAATCCGGTCTGACTGTGGAGCCTACAACTACGAAACTACTTTGAACTATTGGGTGACCATTGCTGATTGCGTGGTCTCTAATTTTACTATTGCTCGGGGTGAGTGCAGGTCTACCAGTACGGACGGACACTCCCTTGTGCTCAGCAATGCGGTCTGTAGGTGACGTGTTGTCTCTCCACAGTAGGTAGCCTGACACTGGCTACACGTATATTTGTATACCACATTACTTCGCAACAAGACGGGCATCCTGTCCTTTGCTCTGAAAAAATTTCGAATAGAGAAACCATTGTTGAAAGTGATTCTTAAATCTAATTGCGGATAATATTTTTCAACAAAAGAGCAAATTTGTTTTTTAACAATGGTGTTGGATGGCATGAGATAAGGTGCAGTGAAGTAAATGATATTTTTACTGACTGTGGTGACAGGTGCTTTCACCTACTGTTGAGAGATAACACGTCACCTACAAAGCCGCATTGCTGAGCACAAGGGAGTGTCCGTCCGTACTGGTAGACCTGCACTCACCCCGAGCAATAGTAAAATTAGAGACCACGCAATCAGCAATGGTCACCCAATAGTTCAAAGTAGTTTCGTTGTTGTAGGCTTCACAGTCAGACCGGATTTAAAACTGTTAGAAAGCATCTTGATTCACCGAACTAGGCCGACATAAAATGACATGGCATCATCATCCCCTCTGAGTGTTTTGGTTTAGGTTTTAGATATGATTTTATTGTGCCCTTTTGTAGAAATTTACTGTATCTTATTCGCTTTCTGTTCTCCATCTATTCCAGGTACTGAGGATGAGTAGCTGTACGCACTCGAAAGCTCTACTTTTAAATATATAGAATGTAAACGTGATGTTTTTAACTGCCTTGATAATTTGCTTTATAATTAAGATAAGATTTCCCCGAAATAAGTCAATAACTAAAATATATTAAATAATCTATTGTGTTCTGAAAGCCTGATGGAGATCGCTTCATTCTAAAATTTCTCCCAGTCAATGCGACCGTTCCCCTACAATGAATATTCTCTAATTAAAGCAACTCCATCCTGTTACGTTACCCAGTATCCAGTAGAACAACATTCGCCATCATCTTCCTCTATGGCTGTAGGGCTGCCATTGAGAGATCAAGGGTCCCGCTGCCTGCTTTGAACACTGTTTTTACGGCAGAATAGGCAGACAAAGGATATTTAACTTACTTCATCAATGCGCACTATTGATCTCCTGAGGATCTGTCGGAGAGCAGCCAAAAGATTCGTTTACGCTTATCAGTCCTCGTTAACGTAACGTTTCCATTCAGGACAGTTTCATCGCAAACCTTTTTTTTCTGATTCGTGCGGTCTTATTTGAACAACAAACTGTATGGGGTGCGTCTGAGCACGTTTGGTAAGATGGCAGTGTGTAGATTTTCTCCTCTCTCGCAGAGGCTTTCTGTAGAGGCCTTACCTAACGACACACAGGATACCATTACACTCCTAGCGGTGGTAGCCCTAGGGTACTTTGGGTTTACTTTCAAGATTATTATGTATCTACACTATGTCCCTAGCTTTGGTATATTTTTTGTCATGTCCTACTGTTCCTCTTTCCCAACTGGCGAGGTGACGAAGGTGACGGCGGACCTCAGTTAATTTGGACATTGAGACTTCAATCAGTATCAGGCTATCGGATCGATTTTGAATAACATAGCGAGGAACTGTATCAGTATCAGCAAGATTAGGGCAGAAGCGATAAAAGGACTCGAATAGCACAACAAAGAGTAGGCGCACTTGACTCTAGCAACTCAACTTGCAGAAGGTCACCTTGTTTCAGAAAAGGAAAATTTTATGGGGTCATTGTGAAAATTCTGAATCTTGCATTGTTTCTATAGAGGCTTCCCTGGTGACAAAACCGAAAAAAAAATCAATATACTTTATTCTAGGGCGAAAAATGTTTGTTACAGGTGAGTCTTCAGGCAAACACTGCTACACGTTACACTATTTTCTATCTAAAATATTGTCAACTTGAATAGTTGATTTTTCATCACACAATCTTTGAATGCTAGTTTTTTTTTTCGAGTATAATAATTGTTGGACATCAATAATATTTGAACTTCTCCTTAGGTTGGAAACGCATGTTAGCTTCCGTGCCACCTTTCCCAATACAAATAATTGCTGAACGTCACTCAATTCTCGCTATTCTATGCATCAGGTCTTCGTAACTATCAATAATCGCTCTTGTAAAACGCGTCCTGTACGGGAATAATTCTCGCTTGCCAGGTTCTTTTGAATGGAAATTGACAATTGTCATGAGAATAAGCAGGGACAAATTTCACGATCAATAGCTGATGGTTTGTGATTAGAGGAGGAAATTGCATCACTGCTCTTTACCCTAGCCACGGATTGGATGTTGGCTGCTATACTGAGCATTAAGGGTGAAGATTTAATCCCGATGCTCTAATGAGGAAGAATCAAAAAATGCTTGTTATAGTTTCTGTTTGACTGAAATGTTTGAAATTATGCTGACAACATACTACAATAAGTTTACGCCATGAAAATCACAATATCGGATTTCATTTTGTATGTGCATTTTGTATCTTGAACGTTTACTTGTTATGCTGACGGACTTGAAATTTAGTTTCAAGTCCGTCAAAACGAAAACAATCGACCAGCCTTACTTACTGCCTAAATGAGAGGGAAGTTTTCTATTCGACGATCACAACCCGGAATAACAAAAATTATGTGAGGACACAACCCTGCGAATAACCTTTGTGATCACAATGAAACAGTTGTTGGATCACATGAAGTAAATGACGTTAATATTCATTACGTAGCTACAAAAACAATATATCTTATTTTATAAGCTTTCGAAACCAACGCTGTCCATCTCCAGAAAGTCTCGTAAACAAATTATACGGTCGGTTAAATTTAGACACTAAATTAGACATGGCATTTTGTATGCAACCTGGGTTCAGCAGGAAATTCGGGTGATACTCAGAAGAGTTGGAACGATGCCTAAGTGAGATCAAGTGCATGCATTAATAAAATGATGTCTACATGTTGCATTTGACTATTAAAGAGCATGGTGGTTTCATTGTACAGTGATTAAATTGTCGGGTGATAGACAGGATGAAATCCTTGACGTGATACGTGGCTGCTAAAAGATTAAAAAGTTATCAACTCCACCAAGCTTTTTATTATAGATTGAGCGCAGTCCGGTTGAAGACCTGACCCCCACTTACCCGTCGTCAACAGACTTCTCGATCGGTCCAACAAATACGTTGATGTTTTGGAGATTTGTTGGAAAGTTTTAAAAGTATTTCTTCTTGATAGCCCGCTGAATCTGTTTCATTCTTTCGGTGTATCATGCCTCAAAGCGGCGAATCAAATTCGCTCTTGAGGCGAAAGTGTTCCAACTTGGAAATTCGTTTTGGGACTGCTGATAGTCAAACAATTCTTCCAGACGTGACAACCAATGATAAAATGAACGAATGATGAAGCCGAAAAAATTTCAGCTATTTTTATTTATACATGTTGTATTATTTGAAAAAACATTTCATAATATGAATTTCGGAAAATGTACAGGAACTATTCAATCTAGTGACACACTTTCTGCTCTAACGAGGGACGTTGACCAGTTTTTACAGACAATCGGTGAACTTTAAACATAGAAATATTATTAAAAAATATCGTTATTTCCGTTCATTTTCGATGTGAAGGGCCTTATATGCAGGATCACAAATACACTGTTCTCGTGCTCTCCTCCACCAGTAACTGTCAACACATATAGGTGCCCTCAGCCCCATCCTCGGAGCCTTTGTTTCCCTAATTGCATGCTCCCTTGAGTGGTACAAGCCTTCTTGAAGCCCTCACTTGTTCCCAATTTGTCCCTCACCGGCGCATCTATTCTCTGGCGTCGTGCAGAGACCCGTAACAACATGCAAATGTTTACAACCGAGTCATCAATGCCTCGTCATGGATGGTAGGGGAAAATTAAGATTTAGGAGGGGTGAAATCCATATTCCCGTTTCCTTCATACGAAGTTCTCAGAAACTGTACACAAGCCAGACGTTTATGGGAGAGAAAAATCGTTTTGGTCCGTATTATGTTATTCAATCTTAAAATAACGTGAACACAACTGCTGTTCGGTTGCCAGATAAACGTTATGTACACACAGAGCTTCATTTAGACCAATTGGGTGTTAAACTATAATGGATTTAAGCATGAATATATGAAAGAACGTACGATGTGTGCTTTATGCCGTCACCTGTTTGCATAAGGGTTCATTATATGACCTGTGCAATCGAAATGCACTTTCGGACTTGATAAATTGAAAAAGTCAGAGCGGAGCTTATTTACTTTTTGTTATCTATATTTTTATTTATAAAACAATTTCCCTGCAAGTCTTACTGAAATTTAGCGTTACATGCAGAGGTATATGATAAAATTTCATGAAGAACTAAGTATACTTTGCCTTGTGCAATGGCATTGTTTCATTTTGGGGCTCCTAACTCAACGAAATAATTAGACTGCACAGCCCCTGTTAAGCCGCTACAATTGCTGCTCCGAATACCGAATAATAAGGAAGGAGGATGCAAATTACGGAGCATCAGCAGTGCCCCCGTACTCGAAGCGTTCAATGACATACTATCTCTAACAATGGCGATAGAAACAGGGGGAATACCGAATAATAAGGAACGTGGATGCAAATGACGGAGCATCAGCAATGTTCTCGTGCTCGAAGCGTTCAATGACATACTATCTCTAACAAAGGCGATAGAAAAAGGGGGAAATATTGCATAGTAATTAGATTTTATCTTCTATGACTAGGTATGAACTCGTGTGTATATCCAATATTATAGAGGACCGCTTGAAAGTTCGACGTAATCCAAGATTATGACGGATAAATTTGAAGGTGCTACTATCGAGTCGAGGTAATTTATTATTTTGACTATTCTATTCATGTCATTAGGGCAATATTGCAGCCAAGCTGGCTTGTATTTTATCGACAAGTGAAATGGGCTTCCAGTTGTCGAAAGAAATATGTCAAATGCCATTTTCACGGCGTCCAAGCTGCTATACTATTGCTATTACTTCGTGTTGGAACACACGAGGTGTAACTGATTGGAATGCGTCCTGAGAAACTACTTATATACAAGTACGTAAGCTTGTTCAATTAGGCAATTATGTATAAAACACATTTCCAGCGACGCCTGGCAAGCCTTTATAGATGTTTTGGCTTTCCCGGGCTTTTCATTGTTGTAATTGCATACAACCTTTACCTTATTTTCTCGGGCTTCAGACGAACATCAGCTGGTACTATAATTCAGCCCCAGCATCAACACTTCCAGACGGTCATTATTACAGGTCAAATGAGCAGTGGCAATTGGCTTGGTTCTGTTTCTATGATTACCTCAAATGTGAGAAAAACCTGGTCAGTGCAAGTTGATTTGCTAGGGTTGAGTACACCTTGTTTATGTTGTACAATCCGCGTTGTTCCATCGCTTCCACCCTAATCTTGCAGATACTGATACAGTTCCTCGATATTTTATTCAATATCGATACATTGCCTGATACTGAATGAAGTCTCAATGTCCGAATAACCTGAGGTGTGCCGTCCACTCCGTTACCTCGCCTGTTGGGAAAGAGAAGTAGGAGGTCACGATAAGAAATATACAAAGATAGGAACATAGTGTAGACATAATGATCTTGAGAGAAAACCCAGTATACCCTATAGCTGCCTCCGCTAGGAGTGTAATGGTATCCTGGGTTGTCGTTAGGTAAGGCCTTTCCAGAAAACCTCTCTGTGAGTGGAGAAAATCTACTCACTGCTCTCCCCTCTTGCCATACATGAACAGACGCACTCCATAGAGCTTGTGATTCTAATAAGACCGCACAAATAAGAGAATAAATAATAATATTTATTTAGGTAAATGATGAAACTGTCCTGAATTGAAACGTTACGCTGATGAGGACTGCTGAACGTAAACAATTTTTTTCGTTGTTATCCGACAGATCCTCAGGAGATCAATAGTGCGCATTGATGAAGTTGGATAATTATCCTTAGTCTGCATATTTTGCCGTGGCAATAGTGTTCAAAGCAGGCAGGGGAAACGTTGCCCTCGTAATTGCAGCCCTACAGTCATAGAGAGGAAAGTTAGTATAAGTTGTTCTATCGGATACTGGTTAACGGATAGGAATAAAGTTGCACTAAGTAGAGGTTATTTTCTGTGAGAGCACGGTATATTTGTTAGGGATATAGTTTAGGATTGAAAAGAGGCCCCATCAGGCGCACAGAATACAATGAATAATTGAATATATTTTGGTTGTCAGCATACTCGTGTAATACAGATAGTTTGAATAAAATATTTTTGCAACAACACATTCGGATATTTAAAAAACGTTGATAACACAATTAAACAATGACAGTACGATTACCAAAGACGTGCATCCCCTGAGTATTATTATTCATCGTTAAGACAAGGATACAAAACAATGTACGATATTTGAAGACCATAGCATAATTGCCGGAAGGGGCTCTGAACAATTATTGATGGAAAATTGATGGAATACAGTGCGGTACGGTAGAGGACGTAACTGTAATAAAATAATGTAGATACTTTTCCGTGGAAACCATTCGTATTTTTTTGTCGGTTCCTATAATGGTAACTAAAATAAAATTGATATTATGTGACATGCAATATCTTTTTCCAATGGAAGTGGGTACAATCGAAGACCGAACTAACTTAATTTATTATATGCACATTTTTTCTGTATAATCATGCTCGTACAACACTTACAATTACAGTGTGTCTGACGATTTTGCATCATACATCCCGACATGCCGTTGTTACTAGGCATTTTTATATTGTTAACCTCGTACACATTGTTAACCAAACAAGAAACATTGCACTGCCACAGAACCGAGCTCCTTCATCCTATTTTTGAAGTAAAACAAGATAAAACTTCACTTTCACTGTTATTAAATAGAATTCATAGTAAGTCGGTGAATGCATTTATTGGAGAGCAAATTATAAAATGATTATTTTTTCCCCACAAATAAACGAAAGTTGTCATTGAACCTTTGACATACCCCTTTTGTATACTAATGAACTTAATCCATATCAGATTTATGAACCATGTAATATGACTTGTTGTTATGGCATCATTCCTACATGAGTGTCCTAGTACACTCACGGCAAGCATCGACACCCACGTCTACAGTGAGTTGAGCAAGGTGCATGTACACGACACCCACAGCACCCACGGCACCCAGGTCAGTAGTGAAGAAAGCGAGGTGCTGACAGCATGTGCACGACACCCACGTGTACAGTGAAGAGAGCGAGTTGCTGGCAGCATGTACACGAGACCCACTACACCCACGGCACCCACGTGTACAGTAAGGAGATTGAGGTGCTGACAGCGCGGGCACGACACGTGCCCACGTGTACAGTGCGGAGGTTGAGGTGCTGGCAGCATGTGCTCGACACCCACGTCTACAGTGGAGAGAGGGAGGTGCTGGCAGTATATGCTAGACTCCAACGACACCCACGGCATCCATGTCTACAAAGAAGAGAGTAAGGTGCTGGCAGCATGTGCACGACAGTGACGGCACCCATGTCTACAGAGAAGAGAGCGAGATGCTGGTAGCATGCGCACGACAGTGACGACACCCACGGCACCCATGTCTACAGAGAAGAGAGCGAGATGCTGGTAGCATGTGCGCGACATGTAGACTGTGTTACTGATAAACCTATGATTTTATTCGTGGGTGCACAAAAGATTTAAGTTACTTCTCTACTCGTACGCAATTCCTGCGGGTAAGAATGTCAACAATAGGAGAATGGCAATGCTTCATCATGGAGAAACTTTACTATCACGGTAGTCAGATAGAGGCGACCCTGCCACATCATCAACATAGAGTATTATAAAAGCTGGAAGTAGGTTGTAGCGACCCTGCCACATCCTTAGAAGAGAGCATTACACAGCTGAAAGTAGGGAGTAGGGAGACACATCATCATGAGGGAGTTTAATTACAGTGAGAGTCAGATGATCGCTGCACTGCCACATCGCTAGGAGAGAGAATAACTGCAGCTGAGAGTCAGGGAAAAGTAAAATGATCGTTGTAATAATCTGGTGGTCGCAACACTGTCACATCATGAAGAGAGAGTCTTATCACAGCGAGTCATTGGGTCGCAACACTGTCACATCATGAAGAGAGAGTCTTATCACAGCGAGTCATTGGGTCGCAACACTGTCACATCATGAAGAGAGAGTCTTATCACAGCGAGTCATTGGGTCGCAACACTGTCACATCATGAAGAGAGAGTCTTATCACAGCGAGTCATTGTGTCGCAACACTGTCACATCATGAAGAGAGAGTCTTATCACAGCGAGTCATTGGGTCGCTACGCATCATGAAGAGAGAGTCTTATCACAGCGAGTCATTGGGTCGCTACGCATCATGAAGAGAGAGTCTTATCACAGCGAGTCATTG
>SDVV010022056.1:0-13015 GCA_016164225.1 Gammarus roeselii | reverse complement strand
AACTGACCTTGTTGTGATAGCTTGTGTCACCCAAATCATGATATGCATATGATTGTAATGCATGACGTGACCTGTAAACTGACCTTGTTGTGATAGCTTGTGTCACCCAAATCATGATATGCATATGATTGTAATGCATGACGTGACCTGTAAACTGACCATGTTGTGATAGCTTGTGTCACCCAAATCATGATATGCATAAGATTGTAATGCATGACGTGACCTGTAAACTGACCTTGTTGTGATAGCTCGTGTCACGCTAATCATGATATGCATATGATTGTAGTGCATGACGTGACCTGTAAACTGACCTTGTTGTGATAGCTTGTGTCACCCAAATCATGATATGCATATGATTGTAATGCATGACGTGAACTGTAAACTGACCTTGTTGTGATTGCTTGTGTCACCCAAATCATGATATGCATATGATTGTAATGCATGACGTGACCTGTAAACTGACCTTGTTGTGATAGCTTGTGTCACCCAAATCATGATATGCATATGATTGTAATGCATGACGTGACCTGTAAACTGACCTTGTTGTGATAGCTTGTGTCACCCAAATCATGATATGCATATGATTGTAATGCATGACGTGAACTGTAAACTGACCTTGTTGTGATAGCTTGTGTCACGCAAATAATGATATGCATATGATTGTAATGCATGACGTGAACTGTAAACTGACCTTGTTGTGATAGCTTGTGTCACGCAAATCATGATATGATCGAGAGAAAGAAAAAACATCATTACTATCTCCATTAACACAAGCATAAATGTGTTTAATAATAGAGTGCGATCCATGCCGATCCCGGCCCTTTGCTGACGTTCCGATGTAGTCCTGAGTCAACGACAACAACATTTCCACTCAGTAACTCTTGCCACGAAGCTGCTGCCGCTGCGGCCGCTGCTGCCCAATCCGCTGCAGGGACAGGAAACTCCTTGATTTTGGTTGAGGACCGGAGCTATAAGCCGCTTCTATACTGCTCTGATGAACGCTTATAGATGTCGTAATTAGACCGGAATAGGGGGCGGGTGATGCTCAATAACCGACCAGGAGAAGAGTCAATTGGATAGGTAGTGAGCGTCGGTGTTGACCAATGCAGCTTCCCACGCGTTACGAGGTTCGCGATGCTGCGTTTTGGCGAGTGGGACCGGAAAGAAAACTGGAAGTTACCGAAGTTACTGAGTATTTGTGAAAGTTCTATCTATGATTCAGCATACTGAATAATAACTCAATCATTTTCCCTCAACTAAGAATGATTCATTCTTTACTTATGTCGACTGCGTGATTACAATCTAAACTCATTAAGTCCTTGTTTTCATATATCATTCCAGCCTAGAAATTCAATTAAAAAATATATATGCGAAGTTTTGCATTGAATGTAATAACTTTAATTATTACATCTCTTATCATATAGATTACCGTCATAGAACAGAAGATTAAGTTCAAGACATATGACGCGCGGGATTTGGGGCCGCGCTGTAATTTATGAAGGGGACGTTGACTCTGAAGGAGGGTTTTATTTTATTGCAAATAAATGTCATGAAAAGCGCATTCGCCTTCAAATTATTCATCTAATATTTTGTGATTGGAATCGATGTTTGAATAGTGAAAAAAAGAGTTTGCTAGTGAGTGATGATTCAGGATACCAGAGCATTTTATGCAATTGATGTACAGACTTCCAATAAATTAAACTGAATATTATATTTCGTTAACGATATAGCACGGGTTCCTATCTACCGTTCACATCCAACCCACAGATACGCCCAGAAAGTCTCCCACCAACATCATCCAGTGACCCATATCAAGGAACCCTAAATATTACATACTTTGATTAATAAACACTCCAATATTCACCTGGCAGTAAAAGCGATAGTATCATAAACAGCAATTATTGGTCAATAACACAAAAATTGAATTGCCTGATAGGACATCCTTCTGCAAAAATCAAACTTATTTCAATGTTATTGGTGGCATAAATATAGCAATTGCCACGGTTACCTTTGCACAGAGCGCAACTCGAGCCCTCATTGTCACTCCTGGATTAGACTAAACTATGTTATGGAAGAGGACATTCTAAAAACTAAACGAATTATTTGTTCAAATGTTTGCAGAGTGATCAAACATTGTTATAGCCTTTTAAATGCTCACTACAAGCTTCTTTGACCGTCGACCTGCTGATGTTTATTGCGTATTGTTCCGTATCGTTCAATTCTCATAATAAAGGTAACATCTTCATCCACACTGCCGACAGAGACATCTCTTGTTGCCCGGTGGGTGTCCTGAGCAACCTAGGGTCATATGGGAAAGCGAATGGTCTCTTCATTTGCATTTACGACACAGTTTACTGCCACTAAACTTCGTCCATTGTCTCAGGTCCTTTCTCATGTATATTATGCCATGTGATAATGTGGCTGCTTCACTTCTTTTGAATTCAAATATAGGCACCACGTGGAATATATTCCAGTATTTAATTACATTCTACGGAGATGAAATAAGTATTAAATACCATATTAAATTTTGCAATTTTAAAATCCTAAAATTGGGATATCCAGCGACAGGTGCCGAAAATTACTTTAACGAATCTTATCTCGACTGTCGAACAACATCAGAAAACGGTTATTGCTCTCACAGAGTTCATAAATGGCATTTAGTATATTGTACTCATCGTGATGTCTGGATAACTTGTGTAGTATATAGGCAGCATGGATAAGAGGACAAATGGAGTGGCATATGTTATCAACAGAAATTACTTGATATGCAAATTTTATCAACAAAGGTGAACCATCGGCTTCAATGAAGAGTCTCAATGGCGGACTGGTTGAATGAATCACCTTCTTCAATTCGCTGTCAAACAAGGCCTAAACTCGCTGGCCTTCTTGAACCACATGCACAAAGGACCAGCGGAGCAGTGCAGAGTCTCAAAACTAAGCAACCAAATCCTTCTTGCATACTTGGTGCTGTTTGTCTCGAAACTGACTGCTTTTGAATATCTAGGTGGAAAGTCTTCCGGCAAAATATGCAGAAAATAGACTCGTAGTTTTGGGCTTATCTGGACTTGTCACAAGGTTCTCGCATGACCCACTAGTTGTAACTAGTCAAGTTGACTATTGTTCGGACAACGTTAATCAAAAAAACTTGTCTAAAGAATATAGCAGCAGCCTCCACCGCCGTTGCCCCTGTTACCGCTGCTGCCGCTGCTGCCGCTGCTGCCGCTGCTGCCGCTGCGGCCGCTGCTGCCGTTGCTGCCGCTGCTACTGCTGCTGCCGCTGCTGCTGCTGCTGCCACAACTGCCGCTGCTGACGCTGCTCTGTCCGTTTTCACTCGACTATGCTGACGTTGTCATTAAAATTAATTTAATTAGTCAAGTTTTGTATCCCTATTTTTTAACTCCGTTTTCCTACTATACCAAGGATCAATCATAAATCGAATCTGTGTTAAGGTCCAAGGGAAGGCCGTAACTCCAGCAGGGGCTGGACGCGGCGCAGTAGGAGGGTTGGATGCCACAACCTCTGGCGAGCGTTGAGGCCAGAAGTCTCTGTATCTTTGGGGGCCCTAGGAAATAAATAGTGGAGGCATCTGCGCTGGCACTTCAGGCCCAATTAAAAATAGAAATAAGTTAAAAGGAAACCTGTCCGATAACCTCTTAACACATTTGGTAGTAAAAAAGTATCCCGCCGACTGTGACATTTAATTATTGTTGGTCGGATATCGTAAATAATTACTGTTGTGTCATCTCACGCATAAGATCCACTAAATAAAAAATGGAATACTTCTCCAAAACATAACAGGTGTACAAAAGCAGTGTGTGTCTTCTTTCATTCATCCAACTAGTCTCTGGTCTGTGGAATTGAAGAAAACTATCCAATACCATAGACAAACCTCGATTTTGATTAAACAACAATTCTAAACAAATGGGGAACCTGCCATATACTTTTCGCAGAGAAGTGCATGTATTGTTCTGATCCCAGATGATGAGTAGGGCGAAACGTGGTGATTGATACCCTCAGCTTGTGGTCATTTGTGTCACGACGTTTATGCAGCCTGAGGCAATAGCGGCGTCTGTCCGGTAGTTGACTACTGCCGCCAGTTGCATACTAGCAGAGGCAATAGCGGCGTCTGTCCGGTAGTTGACTACTGCCGCCAGTTGCATACTAGCAGAGGCAATAGCGGCGTTTGCCCGGTAGTTTACTACTGCCGCCAGTTGCATACTAGCAGAGATAGGACTCATCATTGCATTCACCCATACGTCAGAACGGTTGATTCATGTCGCGTCACGAATACGAATCACTAAATGTATTTTACACAGTGTTCAAGCAAGAGCATTCTGTTGTGCCGATCGGTACACTGTGAAATACGAATTAGCTCCGTTAACACATTAATTATTCGTAAATGATACAATCACTTCATTTCTCAAATTAGCAAATACTCGACAAGCAGGCCCTTTGTTTCATTCCTCCAGGCCGGGGTTCCTATAACCATCCTAATGCTTCCTCACTTTTCTGCTTTGATTGCATGCAAGTCCTGTGCACTATAACAAATACCAACAGAAATTAGTTCAGAACACGCACTGACACCCAAAAGAAATATGCAATTCCATCTAAAAGAGTAGAACCAATCCGGCGTCCATAACATGCTTATATTACATGCCTGTATTACACGCCAATATTGCTTGCCGCCCGCAACGACGCAACGACAGAGCTGAGAACCAACACAAAGAATATCATTGCGGTAGCACAATTGGTTCACAAAGTGTAACTAATGTAACCATGCAAGGTGTTGCCTCCTTTTTCCACTAGTGGGATAAATCATGATATGTCATAACCTTGCAACCAATTAAACATGATATGTCACAACCACCTTGAAACCAATTAAGCATGATTTGTCACAACCTCGCCACCAATTAATCATGATATGTCACAACCTTGCAACCAATTAATCTTGATATGTCACAGCCTTAATTAATCATGATATGTCACAACCTTCCAACTAATTAATCATGATATGTCACAGCATTGCAACCAATTAATCATAAGTCACAGCCTTGCAACCAATTATTCATGATATGTTACAAGCTTGCAACCAATTAATCATGATATGTCACAGCCTTGCAACCAATTAATCATGATATTTCACAACCTTGCAACCAATTAATCATGATATGTCACAACCTTGCAACCAATTAATCCTGATATGTCACAGCATTAATTAATCATGATATGTCACAACCTTGCATCCAATTAATCATGGTATGTCACAACCTTGCAGCCAATTAATCATGATTTATCACAGCCATGCAACCAATTAATCCTGATATGTCACAACCTTAATTAATCATGATATGTCACAACCTTGCAACCAATTAATCATGATATGTCACAGCCTTGCAAACAATTAATCATGATATGTCACAACCGTGCAACCAATTAATCATGAAATGCCACAACCTTGCAACCAATTAATCATGATATGTCACAACCTTGCAACCAATCAGTCATGATATGTCACAGCATTGCAACCAATTAATCATGATATGTCACAGCCTTGCAACCAATTAATCATGATATGTCACAACCTTCCAACCAATTAATCATGACGATTCACAACCTAGCAACCGATTAATCATGATATGTCACCACTTTGCAACCAATTAATCATGATATGTCACAGCATTGCAACCAATTATTCATGATATGTCACAGCCTTACAACCAATCAATCATGATATGTCACAGCCTTGCAACCAATTAATCATGATATGTCATAACCTAGCAACCAATTTAGTCGGATAGTTTGGCTAGGGTCATTAATGTACAGAGAATTGGAAACAAGAGATTTGTTCATCCCGGTAGTGTTATTTGATTTGATTTGAGGCTCATTTCCACCGGAGCCTCAACATGAGTCGTAATAGGCTCCTCCGTAGGGCGCGCCTCGGTAGTGTCTGAGGATCAATTACATCATAGTCATATAAAAAAAACATAAATATTTCATACCGCTTTATTATGTCAGCAGTTCCGCACCGATTCTTTTCAGGTTCATTCCCTCATTGATTCATTTGAAGATTGGAATAATTAAAAAGTTGAACATATTTTCGGTACATTACATAATGCATTGTTTACACTATCCTTATCATGATCAAATCATAATGTTTTTGGAAACATCGCAACCTCCTTTTACTCCTCATGTGACCCCTCAACGACAAAATACTGAACCTGCATCATTTTCAAATCGTACAAGTTGAACAGGAGTCCGATGCTAAAAGAAGCTCAGCGAAGCACCTCGTCTTCCGTTCAAATATCAGAAAACAACTTGTTTTCCTGCGTTGCTATCGATAGATGGCGCTGGAGGCGGTGTTATCGTCGGGACAGCGCGACAGCGAAAGAGTGTGGCAGGAAAACTCCCACCCGTACGGAAGAGGATTGGGACCGTCCATTGTTGTCAAACATGTGCGATGTAGCAGCGAAAAGCATGATTTCTTTTTTTAACATCGTGTAGTTCAAGTCAGCACATCGATGTGTTATTGACTAAACACACAAGAAGAGTCTTGAAAATACGTTCGATATTGGATTGATATCAGCGTTGTGATACCATTATAGCATAATGCACATGTCATTGACATCTTTTGATATGCCACGTGCATCCGCATATCAATCAATGCATTCGTGGGAGAGAGTAATGATTTGGAACGTTAATAACCGATAATTGAACTGACCATGACACTAAACATATAAATAAAATTGAATTAGGAATGAATCACTGGCAATAATTTGCTTAACAATCGAACATTGTTTTAAACCTTGCAAACGTTTTCATTTAAAAGTTATTTGAAAAATGTCATGGTAGAAGTCACATCTAATAAAATAGAGGTACGGTAACATTGTACCATCGAAAATATAACTAAAGACAAGAGATTCTTGTCTTCTGTCAGCAGCCGAGTAGGTAAACACTGACGATATAAAACGGGAACGAACATTATTCCCTTCCAACACTCAAAACCATCGCAAGGATCCTGCTTTTTCCGAGCGGCGTTTCTAGGCTAATAAAAGTGAAATTATAAAAGAAAAAATGAACTTAAAAACCTAGAAAGAAAAAGAGGTAAAAAAATGATTTTCATGAAGTAAATCGGAAATAATGAACTAATACTGGATTAGCCTGGAGAGTGTTGGAGAGTGTTGGATAGTGTTGGATAGTGTTGGAGAGTGTTGGAGAGTGTTGGAGATTGTTGAAAAGTGTTGCAGAGTGTGAACCAATTGATACCTTTTATAGGACTTATCCGGCGAATCTCGCAAGAGTATCAGCATGCAATAAGTACTGGAGCTTTTGGATTGGGAGCAGTTTTTCAGTTGGGTAAGAGCTTGGTTCGGCTCAATTACGCTCAGAAGAGAGGTCATTGATTTTTGTCGTCGATTTTGCCTGTCAAGTGGTACTGGGATGGCTTGATCAGATGTGGGAGCAATGCGCAACAGGTGCTGGATATTGGGGAATAGGGAGCAGTATTTTCGGTAGTGTGGGAGCTGTGTGTGGTTCAACTACGCTCAGATGAGACGCCCTTAATCTATGATGGTGGATTTGATTTCAAGTGTTCCTGAGATGACTTGAACTTAGATCGGAGCACCGTCAACAGAAGAATGATTTTACGAATTGAATTTCAAAATCAGTAATTTCCTTGCGGAAACGAGTCTCTGTGATCTCCATGGAAGACAATGACCATATTGTTATCTTGGATCATCTTACTATTTTTTGTCCATTAATGTCCAGAACTATTTGGGTCAACTTTTGCAGAAGTCGCGGGAATCTATCGAAACTCCCTCCGGCTCCTCCCACCGAGCGTGGCGTCATCCGGGTAGCAAATATTAAACTCTCAGGCGACAATTCACGGCACAGTTCAACGCGGGGGTCTTTCCGTCGGGTACTAGTGGCAGAAAACTGTTTCATTATCAAAATACAACACTGAGTATTAAACGTATGATGGTCGAGCAGCGCAGAGTGCTCGGCTGCCTCGCAGCCTCCTGCGGTGGCGACAAGAGACACAGAAATTCCAGAACAACATCAGAAATAAATTAACTTGGTAGTAAAGAGGTTCAGGAAGACTCTATCCTTTTCATTCGACATGTTGCTTGAAAACTTGACATCTGCTAGTGGTGAACTACGCCTAAAAATCTACGTACGCAAGTGAAATCAACGTTTTTCTGTTTGTTCCAGGGCATTACAACCTAAAATTGGTCCACAAAAAATAAATTTATAAGACGCGAGGGAGCGTATGCTTAGGTCACGTCCTAATTATCGAAATTCAGAGTTCTTGAGCATCGCTATCACTCGTCAATATGAAGATTGCATGATAAAGCTGTCCAACGCCTAACCAAACAAGAAGTCAGTCAAGCTGTCGCGAGCTTCCACCGTAAATCAAGACTTTTTGCCTTGAATTTGGCAACTCATTTCAAAGTCGAGTTGAAGTGTCCAGCAACTGTTAAATAATAAAACACAGAGGTACACAATTTTTTAGTATTTTCATACCATTAAAAATTATGTGTGTCCATTTTTGTTTGCTTTCGAATATAATGGGCGAAAAATTAACGTTGCGAATTTCTAGTAGTCTCTGTCTGCAAACGAATTTACTTTCGCTACTGTACTTCAATTACCCTCTGCCAACAAAATACTTAACCGATTGCTGGAACAAAAAAAAAATCACCGAAATTCGTTGAGTGTTGATGTGAGACAGAACATCAAACCCATAACAATTGCATTTCTCACAAATAAGATGTTCGCAATATGGCGTCTCAAACTGTTTCCCAATGAATTGAGTAGCACCTTCAGTAGGATTATCTATCCTACTCAAACCAGTGCGAGGCATCTTCAGTCAGATTATCTGAACTACTCTAATAACACCGTACGTAGCCATGAATCACCCATGCAAGTTTTTAACTATGCTGTGGATAGGGAGGCTCAAGGCTAAATACACCCCAACTGCAGTCATCCAGACTCTTGGGCTTGACCAATGTCTGGTAATATGAGCCGTGGCATAAAAGATAGCGTGCCTCCTTCTGCATATCAATGGCTACTCTTTGCATCAATGGCTCGCTGGAGCGCCGTGGCAGCATCTTGGTGTATCGAACCCGTTGCAGGAGCTCGCAAAAGCGCTGTAGAGTGTCCTTTGTGTGAGATATAAGCGACTAGTCCTCAAGAACTACAAATCTCAACAAGTGGGTGTCATTTGCAATGCACGACTCTTATATCACCCACTATGGCAAAGGAAGTAACACTGGCAACTTCTATCAAAGTTGCAGAAGAGGGAGTTGTTATGACCGATCGATATTCCTGATATCACCATACGTCATTCCCTCTCCGATTCCGTAGTAAAATAATTGTGTACATATATTCCGACTAATCACATCATCATTTGTGTGATACTGCGGACGTACACCTTCTTGACGACCATCCGATGAAATAGTCCACCGCACCCAGCTAATTTCGTCAGCACCCTGCCATCCTCGAGTTCATTGTGCTTGAGCAGCAATCTGCGATGATACCATGATACATGGATGGTTATTGAACATGAAGACAATCTTGTTGAGATCAAAGTGACCGGACGAATCGGACGAAGGGAGGGGTTCCATCGATGATGTCATTGGTATTGAACTGATACCATCTGCACACAGATGGTCATATAATTGATGTAGTCATTGGTATTAAACTGATACCATCTGCACTGAGATGGTCACACTATTGATGGAGTCGTTAGTATTGAACTGATACCATCTGAACGCAGATAGCCAAACGATGAAATTATCGTATACGAGTAGTTATGAGTAGCTTCTAGTCTACCACAGTGTACTTCGCAGTAGCTCCGTGGCTGACTAACTTACTTCGTCTTCATGGGCTCCTGTCGTCTTGATTTGCAGCTCCGGCGCCCTATGCAGTTCAGGAGGAGGAGGAGTTTATTACATGTCACCATCTTAACTATAAATTATGATTTGTTGTCTGAAGGACAATGCAACATTAGGCTTACGCTGCCTGAAAAGGTATTGTATAATGCAGTGTTAGTTGTTTGTAGGTAGGTAGGTGTAGGTATTGTATGATGCAGTGTTGGCTGTTTGTAGGTAGGAATGTGTAGGTATTGTAACATGCAGTGTTAGTTGTTTACCTGCGAGAACTAAAATGTTTCATTTCTAAGTAGCCTTCGATGTTGACGGGTCATCATTGGGGGTGTAAATAGTTCAAATTGATGTTGGTGAACCTTCCATTTCAAATCCTCCCCCGCTCCTCGTTTTCATAGTTGTTCAGTTATGAAAGTAAATCATGTCAGAAACATGTCAAATGCAAATACACAATCTTTGTTGGTGGAATAATTGATCAAATATAGTCAATTAGAAATGTAATTACCAAATGGGGAATAACTTTGGACCATGGCCGTTCATAACTCACACGAATAGAATGTAGCTATGAGTTTTATATCTCATTAGTCATTTCCATATCAGTTTTCTGGCCCATTTTGGGAAGACAGGGAGTGGGTGGCACTATACAATAAGAGAATACAGGGAGTGGGTGGCACAATACAATAAAAGAATACAGAGAGTGGGTGGCACTAAACAATAAGAGAATACATTGAGTGGGTGGCACAATACAATATGAAAATACAAAATGATAAGTTACTATTTATTTAAATATGCACTTGCAGAGACAGACAACTTGATTCTATGTGTTGGCTTACAACAAGAATTAGGATGTTGCCACAGAGTTTGTAAGGTGGTAATAACTGCTTCGTTAATTAGGATGTTGCCTCAGAGTTTGTACGGTGGTAATAACTACTTCGTCAATTAGGATGTTGAAACAGAGTTTGTAAGGTGGTCACAACTCCTTCGTTGAATGTGATTTTTTTTTTGTCTTATTGGCAAGATACATAGTAAAAATTAATAATTTGTGACTGACAAATGATTAATTACATGATTATTCAAGAACATTGTAATTTGGATTGAATATTCTTATTGGTCGTCAAGAAAAAAATCATTAAAAGATATAGCAAAATTATTCCAGTTATAAGACAATAATTATTCATGGAAAAGTGATGCCAGACAAATCGATCATGGCATCATCTGTGACATCATTAGTGTCATCATCAGTGGCATCATCTGTGGCATCAGCAGTGGCATCATCAGTGGCACCATCAGTGGCATCATCAGTGGCATCATCAGAATGTTCACAAACCTTCCCTCCCCCCCCACTCATTAGGAAATTTTAATTCCTCCATTTCTCGCACCTCCCAGGGGCAATTCTTAAGGACTTTATACATAAATTCTTACTTTGACTGCAGGAACATTTCAATGCTGCATTGATAATGGAATACAGTAATTGAATCTAACTTGATCATATACAAACATTTGTATCGCCGCCGGAAAGACAGCAATTGGACAAACTCATATCAACATATTCGGAAGAGGTTTTGCTTGTCTTGTATCGCTGTCTTGTGGGGGATAATGAAGCAGTTCTAATGATCTCTCAAGCAAACACTTTTCGTCTCGTGTTGCTGCATTCAATGGGAAGCTTGAACAAAATCACCTTGTCCTTCAGGCCACCAACAGAAGAAACAAATGCAAAATTCAACTACCTCAATGCACATGTTCATCATTCAACGGCGCTAGTTGTGTGAAGAATTATGCATAATAATCAGCGCATGAGCAGTTTGCTGCAGTCATTATTGACCATCACCCCATATCAGACTAACGCCGCTCCGCGCAATCGTCTTCAAGTAAAAACTCTCCATATTCAAGAAGCATGTGCTTTATATTTTAGCAAATGAACACGGGACGTCGTTGTGGAACACATCCAACGCGATCGAAAGTTAGTTGCTATCAGTTATCCCAGGGAGAAGACGTTGAGGCTGATACACGCGAATTATATTTCTAAAATTTAACAGCACATCATTCATAAATGTATAACTCAATCCAATGTGGTTCCCTACTCGTGTCTTCTTGATTGGTCGATTCTCGGTTAAAGATGTCGATTGTTGCCTAAATTTAACTGCAGTTTTTTTAATTTTTAACTACGACAGCGGCGCAACTGAATTAAATTCACGATTAGAATTGCAACACGCAGCACCAGAGGCTGGCACTGCAGTCGTACACGCTACAGATGCAGTGTCTGAATCTGCATCTGTGGAACACTTGGTCTACTTTGCACGGTGGCCGAGTGGGCTGCAGGTCAGCCTCTTCTCCCAACAGAGTTCCATTGGAGGCTAAAAGTTGCTCAACCCTGAGTGAGAGTCTGGCTGATATAATAATACCAGCTCATCGGAAACGTGAAACCAAATAATATTTGCAAATTCCTTTCGTGTATGAATAATGGATTTTTGCAAGCGTTCTCGCGTTTGCAAATGAAACCATTTGCAGTGATGGGCGCTGACTACCCTTCTCAATTTGAGAGGGGACTATTGCCAATTGCATTGGCAACAAACTGGAATTTTATTTACAGATATCATCCGTGCGACCGACGAAAGTTGTGACGTTGTGAAATAAGACTCAGAATGCAGTTTGGCAAATACATTCCTTCCCGGCTTTGCGTGGAAAATTACAGAATTTTAAATATTTACTCCACTGGAGAAACCTCCCGGAAATGGGCATAAAAAAACGATTCAATAACTATAATCTGAACAAATGATCGTTACACAATCGAATCCACAGTGAGTGTTCGCCTACGGTCTGCCTCGTACAGTTCCGTCCGGAAAACAGTCTCAGCCAACCCTGAAAAAGAATGACAATTTTGGTTCTTTCTACAGCGCCAAGGTTACTGCATCGGAAATGGAAGCAATGAAAACGAATGCTAATGTTTTCACTAAGCATTGATTTGAGCGAGGATATGTTTGACGTTGGTATTAGGAATAGGAGGCTGAAATTCTGTTAAAGCTACGACGGGAAAATTGTAAGGGTTTATTTGGCCATAGTTACGTTTAACTTGCTGTTGAAGGATTGTGGTTTATATCCTACCTTGTTTGTTTGTTTAGGAGCATGACTATTCT
>SDVV010022055.1:0-13015 GCA_016164225.1 Gammarus roeselii | reverse complement strand
ATATGTGTATATATATGTATATATATGTATATATATGTATATATATGTATATATATGTATATATATATATATATATACATTTATAACCCTCTATCTATATGTATATCTTCTTCTCTGAATATATACCTATATTTCTAAATATCTATCTATATATTTTTTGCCTCTGCTATACATCACTTGCAAATTTAAACTGATGGAGTATCGCTATCGAATTGTACGTTAACATTTTCTTTTGAAGGTGCACAGTTCAAGAATTTTGGGGGCACCTTCCCGCTGCCAACCTGGAGCTACTGTTGGAGAGTCCCGCCTTGGAGGTCCTCGGCCTCCCTCTGAGCTCTGTCGACGATGCCGCCGTGCTGGGGAAGCTTCGCAGCAACCACGAAAAGGGAGGGTTGAAAGTGCTGCGTGAGTTTAATCCAGCTTTTGTCATAAGTTTACTCTAGAGGCTACCGCATTTCCAAAGGTAATTATTAAGATCTTGTAATATGCCCGGTCTCAGTGGTTTGGACATGATCCGGAGAAGACTGATAGGCGGTGTTGGTTAACAAGAAGAATTCGTGATAGAAACAATGACTTGTCACCGTGCGCATCATTTGCCTGACATCAGGGAGGGCATCCAGTCAGTATAGAGTAAAGTCCCAAGCAATTTGGGCACCTCTCAAAATCCCTGCGAGAGGGAGACCAGGATGTAAAAGAATGAGACGTTCGAGGAAAAAATATACGAACGGAAGGAGTTCGCCTAAATAGAGGTTTGCAAACAAGAAGTTGGGTGTGCTTGCGTTGTGTGCAACGTGATGAATTAAAATGATAGAAGGTGAAGACAGTCGAGTGCGGGCAAGGTATGATGGGGTATGAGGAATCTTCAGGATTGATGATGGTAAAAATGATTTAGGCAGTGGCGAATATATTTTTGTGGAGATTCGTGAGTAGACTAGCGCACGAAAAGCTGATGGAAGTGTGCGTGTTAAGAAAACAACGAGGTGCATCTCGTGTTTCCGTCTATGAGAAAAGATTGGCACTGCATTGATAAAATGGAGAGCGGGCAGGGCAGATACGTAGTGACGGTGTGTGGACAAAAGCATAGCCAGAGTATCTAATTGAAGACGGAATACGAGACTTGAAGAGGGAGAGCTTGGAAACGTTGTAGAGGAGTAAGAGTCCTTCGGAAATACAATGCTCTATCGTGCGCGCAACGTGTGTGGTAGGCCGAGTCATATGAAACGTTTGGAGAGAAAGAAAATAAGTGTAAGAGTACTGTGAGGAGAGCAACGAGAGATGCAGATCCTATGCCAAGGAGTCAATTTTGCGACAAGTTTGAGAACGTTAATATGTTCTCGAATTCGGTGATAAATGAGGAAAATGAAGAGAATCCGAGAGAGCGCAAGTGGTGAAAAACAGAAGCTGTAAGTTGTTGTGTTGTTGCTTAGCCCCTTTTTCCACCTGCGGTGGCGGAAACCGCGCCAGCGCACCACCCCGGGGAATCTCGATACCCACCGACACGCGCGTGTTGAAACAAGGGAAGGTGGGAGATGATAAAGGTGGGACTGGCTTAGTGGTGGGGCAGAGTGTTTTTGTTGCTATCAGGATTACCTTTATGGGTTGTGTGGCAGTTAACAAATGGCCACCCGTGCTGTATAATTTTAATTGTAAGCACCAGAACATTGAAACTTGCAGCGTGTTCATGTCCCTCATCTACACGGCAACCCCCCAACCAGACGCGTGCAGGGATAACCTCGTGGGGAACACGGATGTTTTGTAGGAGAAATAATGGGGATTATTCACTAGTCCATGTAAAAACATGAGTGTATGTGTCGTGGCTCTGGTGTCTTGAAAGTGTCGATGGGCCTGAGGCCCGGGCAGCGTACAGGCTGCGTCCACGTCAACACCGCAGAGACGACGCACAAGGCGCAATCCCCAACGGCGAGGAGATGAAACAGGGTGGGTTGAGGGACTTTCGCTGGGACCGAAGCCCCAGACGCCACCACCGCAGGCAAGACATCTTGATGGAGTTGGTCCACCTCACTCATGTAGGCTCCCTCGTGGGCGGCGTGTGGTACGTTACAGTATCAGTGACTTCATTATTTTGAAAAGATTGTGTGTGTGGATACCAGAAAGGCGGCGATATTTGCCGTGTGTGGCCAAGGAATGATGCCTGATCTGGAACTGGCTGAAAAAAATACTACGGTCGTTGTGAAATAAGAAATGCAAGAGGCTGAAAAAATTGCGAAGCTTGGTGAGGCAAGTGGATTGAATTAAGTCATTCTATAGTGACATGAGAGTGGTGTGACAGAAATAGAATATTGTTGATGAGGTGTTTGAATATGTACGGGCACGGTGTGGTGCATATTGAGCGACTGCACGTATTTAACCGGAGGTAAAGCGATATAATTACCTACTGTAGCTGTTGGCGATGAGCAGTACGGCTGAGGAGTGGCAGAGGATACGTGAATCAGATATTTGTAGTTTTTCAGGGCTGCAAAAGTATCTAGAAAAAGGGAAGGTTGTGTTTTCGGGAGCTAAAGGTGTACTGGCCTGTTTTTTTTATTGCGGTGATTCATCTGTTCCAACTTACCAATTTACATAGCTGAATTACAAACATTTTCTTACTTTTTTCATATATTGTTAATTGTGTGAACATGTGGTATCCGGCGTCCTTTGTATACAAACAACTCCCTGCAATACAAACAACTTGTTTGGACGCACTGCGATCTAACGGCCTCGACTTAGAGAAGACATCCATTTACAATGTGATCAGAGCGCCTGGTTATATATAACATTTCTTCGATTATCACTGCGTCAGTTGGTGCTACCCAGGTGTCGCAAGTTTCTTGCTTACTAGATTAGTTTCAATCTCAATAAAAAGTGCATCCGGTTTATCGTCTTTGCTGTATTGCTTTTCGTGATTACAAATATCATCCTCCACTCCCCTGTGCCAACGGTCTCTCTAATGTGTCAATAAATATTGTACAACAACATTGCATATATTGCCACAAATACTAAATGCAACACATTTTAAAATAATGAAACAATCTCCGGGACTCTTCTAGCAACAGTTCTTACTCCATGTTGAGGAACAAATAAACAAATCGATGACATTAAATGTAGCAAGTTTTAAAGATCACTTTCTCACCCAACAGATCAGTATAACTGACCATTTTGCACCTACCAAGGTAGGACCGTGAAGCCAAATTGACGTACTAAATACAGGACTTCTGTAATTAATCACGTTACAAACTGCATACAATTCATCAATATGAGTAGTAGGGCAGTCGTTTATTGATTTATAATTGACATGCTGACACTTGCCCATAAACCTGAACTGTCTTTCATCATGCCAGGAATAGGACTTTTTATTGACGTTTATGATGATGTTGTTAAATCAATAGGTAGTTATTGCTTACATTAACTTTCTGGAATCTCGATGAAACTGAAAATCTCTATAATTGAATAGAATTTTCAGCAGCATATATGGTGCTCATATCACAGTGTATTTTATTGATGATTCCAACGTAAATTGCAGTAAATATAAGAGATTAAATTCTGTTGCCGGCTTTCGAAATGATTATTTATAACTTGGTTAGTGCTCATTAATTTCTAAACCTACGCGTACAGCTGCTGGATCTATCACCCTAATAGATGGCATTTATATCAACGATGACGATTGTATAACTCGTGCTTCTGTCTCCGACCATTACCCTATCGTTCTTCACAAGCCGAATTTTCATACCGTAATCAGATTGTAATTACCTGTCGTATTGAACTAGTGTCCTCCAACAATATCCATTGATTATTGTGATGCATTAAGAATATTAAGGTGGCAAATGTTGTTTTCAAAACGACTCACGCTGACGAAAATCTGATACATATTATCTCGGTTTTGGGAAACTTCTGCTATTTTTCAACCTGTCACTACCTAAATCAATTCTAAATCATTAAATTCTACAAAAAGATGTCTTGCAATCACAGGGTTCAGCCTCTTAACCTAAGCTTGCATGTTTCATACCTGTTTTTTATGAATTATGCCTAAATAAAGGGACCGTATAAGCAGAAAACTTGTTATAACGTAAACGGAAAAACTTGATGACAGCGGTAGGCCTTTGAAAGTTGTCTGGGATTCGATCCTGGCATTAGGGAATGGAGTGAGTGAATGGTTTCCAATGAAAGCGGAAAATGAGTGTAAATGAGTAAATTAGACGTCATCCTGGAAAGGTTCGTTGCATTTAATTGAATGTTGTTCGATGGACGGGCTGGCTGGCAACCGTGTGAAGGTTGGGCTCGGTACTTCTGCTCCAGCGTGGGTAACACCGTGAATGATGTCGAGCCCTGTCATTGAAACCGGCCCCTAATGTTATACACGACCGGGAAGGGCCGTAACACGGCTGAAACTGGCTAACATTGACTGCTCGGGGCAAGATTTGTTGACAGGTCGAATAGCTCGGCCGTCCATGATCTGATGTCAGCAAAATTTATTGAGAGAACCGAACTTTGCTAGGCCTGGGACACTTCTCATTTCGGAACCGTTCTCATCTCCTGTTACAGGTTTACCCGGTTATGTTCTGGTTAGACATAATTTATTAACGAATTAAGCATACTTATATATATTTATATATATATAAACAACATTTAGCCGTTATATATTGCCGTCTATTTATTGAACAATGGTGGAAAATTCTGGATGGACTTCTTTGGGACCATTTCACAATAATAAGCTAAGTTTTATATCCGTTAGAGAGTATATGGGTGAACATAGTTGTTGCAAGCCCCATCTTATCACCAGCCACTCCTTCGTTTGCATAGTGGGAGAACCAGCCTGTGGTGACATAGTCTGAGACTTCGGCCCCGTGGAAATTCACAAAAATCCAGCCTGTTTCATGTCACCCACAGAGATCTGAATGTGTGTTGTTTCGGCTGTGGTGATTTGGATGTTGCATGTGTGCTGTCTAGGTCTCTAATCTATCGACACTACTAAGACAAAAGAGCTACAACGCTACACTCTTTTTCCTTCATCGGGAAATGGATAATCACCGGTGTTTCTGTCGCCACAAGCCACATTGTGTAATTCAGGTCCGAGCACTACTCCCGTGTCCCCGGCTGCTCCTCCACTTGGATTGGGGTGGATGGATGGTTATTCATTTTATAGATCATTAACGCATTATTTTAGTATTTTATTCTTCCTCTATTATTTATTCCTGCCCTCTTTCATGATGATGAATTTTACTTTGTTTCTAATTTATCGAGGTGGTTAGAGACTAGGTGACCCAGGGAATGGGGGTACTCGTGGGACCCGCGGGACTCTGAGGCTCGGGGTTTCGGGAACCCGGGGGACATGGAAGACCAGAAAGATTTGAGGGGATCCACTTGGACTTTTTTGGACCCGTTGGGACACTCTTGACACCATGTGTGACCCTCTGGAGAAACTGTGGGACCCTCTTAAGGCCTCTTTAAATCCTGGAACCTCTGCTCCCCCCTCCCTACGCTGTAAAACCCATATACAGATGAATGTATATATATGGAGTGCTTGAGTAGAGAAATTTATTACTGCAGTCCACAACTATGCTGACACAAAGGGGGAAAGCTGCGCCGAGGCTGGTCGAGGTGCGTCAAAATCATTCGAAACATGTTGAGACGAGTCGAGTTGGTTGCGAAGAGTCAAAACTGGCTGAAATGATTTGTGACATGCCGAGATGAGCTGAGACGAGGGAACTCGATGGACCCGGTGAGCTCGGGGGAATTGGGTAGCCCTCCGAGGCTCATCAGGCTCTTTTGTGACCCAAGGGACCTCTGCTCCCCCCTCCCCACCCTATCCCCTTAAACAATAAGTGCGATGATGAAAATCTGAGCATTTTTAGCCCATGATGAACCTGATCTCTCTTTCCTCTTCACGTTCCACAATTCTGTCGTCTTAAATGATGCTAGTATACTTCTGCGAGAGCTCCTGTTTGTGATTTTGTGTATAAGCATTTTTTTGTCAGAGCTCGCTCGCGCGTGTGCGGACCATACGTAATGTCTGTGTTTGACCTTTGCCGCGTAACTATAAAGTTTGTGATGCGTTACGGTTGGAGTTGATCTGATTCGTGAGGTCGTGGACCTAACACCAATTTCGAAGATGCTACCTGTGCGCACTGGCGTGCGTACATATTACTTATTGAGGTTCTGGGGGTGGAGGTGGGTTTCGTTTCTTCTGGGTCGTTTCGTCGGAGCTGACTTTGTCCGTGTAGCCGTAAACCTTGCACCAGACTCGACGATGCTGCTTGTACGCACTAGCGTGCGTACATATGAAGTTCTAAATGATTGGAGGCGTGGGGTTTCATTTCGTCTATCTTGCTCAAATAAATAAAGTGTACTGTGATGCGTTACTGTCTGAGCTGACTTTGTCCATGAAGCCGTAGACCTTGTACCAATTTCGACGATACTACCTATCAGGTGCGCACTGGCGTGCTTACATATTACTCTTGAAGTTTTAAGTGGTTGGAGGTGGGGATTCGATTCGTTTCGTCTGAGTCTTTATCTTTCCTGGAAAAATTAGGTGTACATAACTGAACTAGACCGCGTAGCTGTGAACATAGTGTTGCGTTGCTGTCGGAGCTTACTTCGTCCGTGTAGTCGTAAACCTTGAATAAATTTCGACGATGCTACCTGTACGCACTGGCGCGCATACATATTACTCATGAAGTTCTAAATGATCAAAAGCGGAGGTCCGTTTCGTCTAAACTTTATTCTTGTGCGCACCAGCATGCGTCTGACACGACTAAAATGTTCAAATAGTTTAACTTTGACAACGTTGTTTTTCTTGCACACGGAGGTGTGCGAGCCTACTGGAATCTATGATCATTGAGCCCTATGATCATTGTAACTCACGTTGAGGCTCTGGTGGAAATGAGGCCAAAATCTAATCCTTCATTGGATATGCTGCACGAATCAACGCTCTTGGGTAAACGGTAACAGTAATAATCCATGGGTGGCAATGCATATTATCTTCCAACACTGAGAACAAAAAACAACCCGCACACAATCGCAGCTGGGCGTGGGGTAATGGGAGTTCGGAGCGGTGCCGTGGTCGCAGTTCCACCCTAGCAGGGGAAAACCGAGGCTCAGCAACCCCAAATTAGGAAATAGATACACCTGCAAGGGCATTTGTGTATGTACAGGATGATTATCTGCGTTTTGAATTTTATTTATTTATACTAATGGAAACAAACTGTAAATCTCGTATTTTTCAGACGTTTATTTACTCAAAAATGCGGAACCGCAAGATGTGCAACCTTTAGATGAGGTTCTTCTAGCGAACCTGCTTCTCAGTTACCTTCACTGTCCCCTTGTGTCAGGGGAAGACCTCACCTGGCTGATGCAGGTGTTGGCCCAACTCTACTCCGAGAAAGGGAGAAAAATTTGGTGAGTTCTGGAAGTGAATCGGAGTGCTTCAAGTGTATTATTTTTCTCTTTAATTTGAGCATATATGCCATGTAAGGCAGTGCGGACAGCAAGCCATAGGAGAGGAGCAGAAGGCAAACTACTAGCTGATCGGAAATGCAGTGGGAGGGGAGGGGGGTGGTCGACAATCTCAAAATCTTCAAGATTCGGTGATTCTACTAGGAAGAAGTTCCCCTTCAAGTAGGTGAATATCCGTGGAACAGTCAACCCACGGCATGCAGAGAGCGTATGGGCATCCACTGAGGCTCCCTCGAGAGAGGGTGAGGTTCATTGCGACTCATCCTGGGCAGAAGGTTCATCCTTCTATTGTTATTCACCTACAGGAGAATTTCGCTGGAGGACATAAGTCCTGCCGGCATTGCAAGATAGGGATTAATGAACTCTAACATTTCAAAGGCATTATTAAACTCGAACATTTCAAGTTACCAAACGACGAAGCTAATCCCTCGTTCTCTCTCTCCTACCATTCCTCTCTCCTCCTCCTCCCTTCCCCTTCCCTCTCCCTTTCTCTATTCCCCTTCAACTTCTTCCTCTCCCCACCTCTCTTTTCCCCATTCTCCCTCCCTCCCCCTTCCCCCTCCACTTGGATAGGGTTTAAAAAACGACCACTTGGGGAATTTCCCTAAAGCTTAGGCAGGGTTTCTCTATCGCAGGATGGGAATTGCCGTGACTTTGAGCAGGGGTTCACATCGCCCCAGGCTAGGCATTGCCTGAATTTCAAGGATTTCTTTCAGTCTGGACTGTGTCATCCTAGTGTTTTCCGACGGAAGTACTATTCGCACTCTTACGTCATTTTCTTTGCAGTCCTCAACATCGATTTGGAAGAATTCTTTCCTTCCAACCGTGCTCAACAGGCCGCACTCTGTATCCCTTGAGTTGACCTCTCCACGGACTGGAGAGTTGCTCTGCTTTAACTTCTCTCCTATGACTTGCTTCCGAACTGACTGGGTTTGCTGAAACAAAAGTAAAACGGAAAACTCGACACGCACCCCGATTAAGTGTTTCTTTGTTTAACACTTGGCAATATCACTCTTGTGCTGAGCAAAGCGTTTAGGGCAACACATTTAACTACAACGTTCTATGCTTATTTTGCTGCTCAAACAAATTTATTTGATGATCATGAGGTGTGCACTCTAAACACCGCATTCATAGCCTCCATGGCTACCATACTCACAACCCATCTGTCATAGGTCCGTGGTGCTGAGTCTTCCTCGCAACTCCCTGACACCAGCTGATCTGGACCGTCTGTTTGGCTTACTTAGCGACTATGGCCTCTCTGATGTGACGCTGCACGTTGAGTCTGGAACCATTTGTGACTCGACCAATTTAGAAATCAGCAAGTGGTATGCCAATTCGTTACGAAGCTCGTTGCGGTGTCCAAAATACGAAGTGGCTGTCGGCTCGCACTTGACCCGGTCAGCTCTCCCTGTCTTCGTCACCTGCGACAAAACCAAAGAACTACTTGACGAGATCCTCAGCCCTGTAAAGTTGTCATCTATGGACAAAAATGCGTGCGAGATGATTCGAAACCTAATGAGTGTCAAACTTGAAGACGGTGTCCGTCTCACATGTCCTCGTTGCGGCCATCAAGTGAATGACACGAATAACGTGAACACTGTTACCTTAAATTACAACGGTAAATACCAAAGGTTTTCCTACATTGAACATTTTGCAAACCTCCGTCACCTCTACCAGATGTTTGTGCTCCACCTTTCCGAAGTCCAGCGCCTGTCTCATCTCGTCGCAGCGGCCCCAGCACTCAAGGAGCTCTCAGCAGCCTGCCATGGCTTATAACTTCAAGTAGCTCATCCCCTTGTGATCCGCACAGAAGATGATGTATCCAATCCTGTTACGCAATAGTCTGTGGATGACAGGCTGGGCAGATAGTTTCCGATGTAAAAGTATAATGAATCTGAGCAATCTTCTAAGTCGTTTCACCTTTTAAGTTCACATTTACTACCACGTAGCGTTTTGTAATCATTTAACTCCTCCTGTCCTAAACCAAAAAGCGCTGATATTCAATTTTGCACTGATCCTGCTCTGATATGAGATGGTTCTTGCATAGTTGCATTGTTGTCATTTTTCTGTGACCTCTGATTTGTGTCATTTTTATGCTCAGCGCTGCAGTGATTTCCAAACTCGCTTGAAGTGACTATCATCTGCCGGCTCTAACTCAAGCTTTCAAAAACAGTGACTATCATCTGCCGGCTCTAACTCGAGCTTTCAAAAACAACAGGTTTCATATGGAACATTTTCTTGACCTAGTTGTTCTAATGCTTGCAATTCTGCAGTTAGATGTCGTGTTAACCACTCCTTTTATCTGTAACATCCACAACAATTTTACGTAACGTGATCAAATATCGAAGTTGTGGACAAGCGAGTAGGAAAGCTGCCTACAAAGACAAAGTTGAACATCACGAGGCAATATAGAAGAAAGTAGACCATTTAACTCTTGTGAACCTTTCAGTTATTTGGTTATTGCTGTAGTACAGCACTATTTTAAAGTTATGTCTTGTTTCGGGAGAGGTCAAGTTTTACTTTCGACCCTTTTGTGTTCTGGTGGAATAGCAGGTGATATTTTTATTTAGCTATAATTTTTTCATGGAACTCTGAGTGTTTTGTTTATCTACAGTTTATTAATTTGTATTATTAAATTCACCACATTTTAGCATCAAGCTATGTTGGTACTTGGCATGATTCCGTCTATCGAAACGTGTCATGTGCTTGCATTGATTTAATTGATTTATTTTTATCAATTTGCTTCTCAATTTTTGCCGGCACGGCACACTACTTACGTCCAGCTGACCGGTTTTGGCACTCGCCGTGATTTCTTTAATAGAGAAAGACTAAGCTCCTCATCAGCGCAGGGCCTGGACAGCCATCTCTTTTGACAAAACTTCAACCACTTCCCGTTGCGGCTCTTGTCACGCGTTATTGATCTCGTTTTTTCGCGTTTGGTGCGTTTGGTTTATCGCGTTTGGTGCTGTTTTAATATAGTTTGATATGGAAGAAAGTTGCACCCAGCGTTTGTTTATTCAAAGAGGAATAATAAATTCATTTATTATTGGTGATACCCTTGTTTAATCTAGGTCGGCCGTCTTTTAAACCCATTTTTTTTATGCAGCGCTGAACGGCGAGGCAGTAAACTCTTCTTTTGTTACGGAATTATTTTGTGTCGTTATTTTCATTTTTTTTTTGGACGGTTGTAGTTACATGGTGAATAACATCATGGATATTTTTGTCTCTCAGCCTCAGTGGAGTTTTATAGTGCCGTTTTCTCCGCTGAACGATGTGTGCCGCATATCAATCATTCGAGAGGGTTTCTGATCCTTATTCCAAAAATGTATTTGGCTTCCTGTTGTGACACTGTCAAAAATCGGGATTCTTCCTATTCCTACAATTAGGGCATTTTCATGATAGACAATACATTATTCGGAACTTCCTGTGGAGATTTTTCCATGCTAATGCTAAAATAAAAAAGATTTTCTAGATCATGCATTTTTTTAATTGGGTCTCCTACTGTTTTAAAGCTACCATGACATTACTAAGATACCGTAGAGTAATACATGTAAAATAAAATATGTTCTCTAAATTTGAATTGTAAAAGTTGGAAGAGGCGATTTCTGAAGAATCAAGAAACCAAAATATCTGACCCCTACGACCGTCATCAGACACCAAGAAGGTTGTTCTACTATAGGCCACCCAGACTCCTGGCGGAAACCGGGGTCTTATGAGGGGTTTGAAATAGATGGATGAATATTAATTTGATAGATCAGTAACGCTTTACTATAGTATTTTATTTTCTCATTTCGTGAGCTCTATTATTTATCTATGCTCTTTTTCGTGGTGATAAATTTTGCCTTTGTTATAATAGATCGAGGCTGGTCGAGACTAGGTGACCCGGGGAATGAGGGTACTCGTGGGACCCGGGGAACTTGGAAGACCAGGAGGATTTGGGGGACCCACTTGGACTCTTCTGGAACCCTTTGGAACACCCTTGATGCCCTTTGGGACCTCCTTGAGGCCCCTCGTAATCCTGGAACCCCTACTTCCCCCTACCCACGTTGTAAACCCCACACACAGACAAATGTATTTATGTGAAATGTTTGAGTAAATAAAATAGTTACCTCAGTCCAGAGGATTACTGACGCAGAGGGGAGAGCTGCGTCGAGGCTGGTCGAGGTGCACCGAGATCAGCCGAAACATGTTGAGCCGAGTCGAGACTGGCCGAAAGAGTCTAGACAAGCATAAATGAGCTAAGACGCGAGGACCCGAGGAGCTCGAGGGATCCAGGGAAGTTTGGTTACCCTCCAAGACCCATCGGGTCCTTCAGGGACCCGAGTGACCTCTGCCCCCCTTCTCAGCTCCCACCCTATCCCCGTAAACAATAAATGTGATTTCAATAATCAGAGCAGTTTTTCAGCCTACGATGAAGCTGCCTTTTCTTTCCTCATCACTATCCGCAATTTTGTCATCTGAAGTAATATAAGTGCATTTAAGCGAGAGTTCCTCTGTGCTTTGTAATTAGGTGTTTTTTCAGTCTGTGCTAGCTGGCGCTTGCAACGACCATATATCATTTCTGTAACCATCACGGACAGCTCTGAGCCTTCAACCTAGTGAAGGACTCCTCTACAGGCCTCTCCAAGGGATACGCCTTCTGTGATTATATTGACGTCTCATTAACAGACCAGGCGATCCAAGGTCTAAACGGCATGCAACTGGGAGACAAGAAGCTTGTGCAGCGCGCGATTGTTGGCGCCAAGAACGCTAACGCCATAGCGCAGATGCCGGTCCAAATCCAGGTGCCGGGGCTGCAGCTGCAGTCCAGCTCGGGGCCAGCTACGGAGGTGTTGTCTCTCATGAACATGGTTACTCCTGAAGAATTGAAGGACGACGAAGAGTACGAAAACATCGTGGATGACATCAGCGAGGAGTGCAGCCGGTACGGCATCGTGCGGTTCGTTGAGATCCCCCGGCCCGTTGATGGTGTCGAGGTACCCGGTGTGGGGAAGGTGTTCGTCGAGTTCAATAGCGTGCTGGACTGCCAGAAGGCGCAACAGAATCTCACCGGCAGAAAATTTGCCAGCCGTGTGGTGGTCAGCTCGTATTTTGACCCTGAGAGATACCACAGAAGAGACTTCTAAGCGCAAGCACGAAAACGTCTGTACCCTATCGACGCGGGACAAATATTATCCAATTCGTTTCGATGTCAAATGTATATATTGTTCTCGACTCAGATTACCATCGACGAGTTATTTCATGAATTTTCCTCTAGCCTTGTAGCCGGGGCTTTAGAATCTTGCTACCGTATTCACTGCGTGTCATAGAAGGCGACTAAAGGGTCGCCCCGTAGCCGGGAGTAGAACCGTGCTACCGCAACCCCCAGCGTATCGTAAAAGGCGACAAAACGGGCGGAGCGAAGGGGCTAGGAATCCCGTTCTCTGTAAAACCTTTCCTCGAAGACGGCAAGACGAGCGAGGGGAGGTGAGGCACACGCCTCTCCAAACTCTATTGTTAGGGTCGCTGAATGTGCGTGGCTGTAGTACGAGTGATGTAAAGAGGAGGGAGATTGGTGAGATGTTTG
>SDVV010022054.1:0-13015 GCA_016164225.1 Gammarus roeselii | reverse complement strand
CTCGGTGCATTCGGGACCCAGAGTGTAAGTTGAGGGGCTACCGGCCGGACCCTTTAGCACAAAAGGGCTAAGTTGTGTGAGTGTGAGCAAATGAGGGTGTGAGGTGCGCCTGGCCGTCGGCCACCCCCCTTTTCGGGGGGATGCGGCCTAGTGTCTGTATCTGTATATCTGAATCTGTGATTCCTTTTTTTTCTTCCGATTCTGGCTGTTCTCATGCGTGAAATTCCCTGCACCTAGCGTATATCTCATGCATGGGATCCCTGTTTTCTATATTTTCTTCATCTTCCCCCTCAGCAGGTGATGGACCGCGTAGCCCGGCACCTTAAGGATTACTGCAGATCCTTGGGGCTCTGAAGCAGGGTAGGTAGCGTGTTATTCCTCCTTACTGTCATTCGGGAGTGCTGGGACCATATGGCCTCAGCATCTTGGGAGATCCTGTACCTCCTGTGTCCCCCCCCTTACGTACCATAGACGTTCGCCGTATAAAGGACCTTCACTTTGCGCAGTAGTAAACCTAACTTGAACATTAAAAAGAGAAAAGAAAAAAAAAGACTTACTTGATGCAGCGCCATGCTCTGCTGTAAACACAGAATCTCTGAAATGCTTTCAACAGATTTTCATCCATTTCTTAAAACGCAACACCCTCCACAGCACTTCCCTGTCAACAATGTTGCAGGCCTTTTCCAAACCCATGATTGCCCAGAACACATCCTTGCCCTTCGCAAGGTACTTCTCACAGACTTGTCCTAATGGAAAAACCGGATCGGCACATCCTCTACCACTCCTAACGTTACACGTTCCTCTCCAATTGCACCATCCGCAGTCTCAACTAATTGTTTTGATCAACACTCGCCCGTACAACTTACCAACTACACATAATAAACTGATGCCTCTTAAGTTGCAGCATTCATGTTTATCTCCTTTGCCCTTGTACAGTGGAACAATCCAAGCACTGCGCCACTCAATCGGCACCACGTTCGCCACAAAACACAGATTTAGTCGCCTCACCAGGATTATACACACAATGAAGAGAAAGACCAGGTTCATAGATATGCAAGAGTCAGACGAGCATACATGTCTTTGAGAGACATCATAAGAGACTCATTCAGCGCTCGGAGAGATGGGCATATATAATGCCCTATTGTCCATCCTTCAGCATAACTGATGTCCTATTGTCCAAACATAACTATGTCCTAGTGTCTAAACATAACTAAATATGTCCTGTTGTCCATCCCTAAACGTATTCATCTCCCACTTTGCAGTGCTGCCGCCGGACGTGTCGATGATGAGCGCCATCAATGTGACTTTGAGCGGTGCGGGGCCCGGCGGCTCGCACATCGACGAGACAATGGCCGGCGAGAATACCTTCCTAGCCGCCCGCCCCTCAAGACAACAAGGGGCGGGCATCACTAATGACACAAGTGAGTTGAGAAATGAGGTGAATGGGAGTAGCATCTAATTCACACTAGCTAGCTAATTGCACGTGTTTATCTATGACCCCCCCTCCCCCCCTAGGCATCTGTTAGGTTCACGGGCCGCTCGGAGTCACGGCGCAACCGGGGGGTGAACACCCTTATTTCCCTTAGGACTCCTCTGTTCCTCCTTCTTCACTATCTCATTTTCTCCTCCATCCTGATTTGCTTAACATTTATTTTCTTCATCTGCATCTTATGTTTAGTTCAAATTTCCTTAAACTTTTCTCAGACTCCTTCTTAACAACTCTCCTTAATAGCCGTTGCACACAAATATTCAAACAAACACACACACACACACGCACGCACACACAGACATGCACACACAGACATGCAGATTCAAATATACACATACCAGATCTATTCTCCTTTCGGATGGCAAATAACAGACAAGTTGCGCTCTTTCTTTCATGCAACCTTTTTCCACAACTATTCCTTCTTCTTTCCATTCATGCTGTTCCCATGCGTGAAATTCCCTACACCTAGTGCAAATCTCATGCATGGGATCCCCATTTTCTATCTCTTCTTCATCTTCCCCCTCAGCAGGTGTTGGAGCGCGTAGCCCGGCACCTTAAGGTCTACTGCGGATCCTTGGGGCTCTGAAGCAGGGTAGGTAGTGTGTTATTTCTCCTTACTGCCATCCGGGGAGTGCTGGGACCATATGGCCTCAGCACCTTGGGAGTTCATGTACCTCCTGTGGCACCCGTACATACCAAACACGTTCTTCGCGTAAAGTACTTTGAATTCGCGTAGTAGTAAACCTAACTGGAACAATAAAAGAAGAAAAACAAGGACTAACTTGATGCAGCACTGTTTGCTAATGTGACATTCGGCGCCAGAAGGACGATGGCTCCAACGCGCTAGAAAGCCTCGTCACTCAAATCTTATCGTCTAAGAGAACGGGGTACTGCTTCGCTGCTGCAGTTAGATGCAATGCTCGACCATAAGCTACTACAGTACCGACTTGACTGTTCATAGACATATTCATGATTGCAGTTGCTAGGATTTTAGCTGCTCATAAAATTTTCCTCAATACAAGCTAAGGAATTTTTAAATCAGGTTTGTAGTATGAAAGATGTCAATACTTTATTGATATTCTTTACTATAAACTTGACAGAAATGAGATTGTGATTATATTTTTTTCCTCGTCCTGCAGTGGTGGCAGGTGTCGCGGCACTGGACCAGCTGTCGCTGTCTGATGTCGGCCAGTGCGACCTGTTTTTGGACGGATGTAAGGTGCGCTGACACTGACTCAATGCTCTGTTTAGACTATTTCTGCAATATTGGAGCGCATGTGCAGCACCTATGGATGATTTGTTATGGATCGTTGACAGCTACAACAGTAATAAACATGCAGATAGAAACTTGAGTAATCGGTAACGAAGTTCTTATTGCAGGCAAGTAAAGATTTTCCCCAGCTTATTTTAAGAATTTAAATGCAAATAGACCGAAGTTCGGGTGGATGGGTGGTGTGAAGCAGCCGTTAAGAAAGAAGAGACTTGAATGTGGAGGTAGCGAGAGAGTGTGCAATGAACAGGCGTGAGTAGAGCATGATTTTGAATGGATTAGGTTTGACGCTGCCCTGATGTGCTTTCCCGCCTTCTTCATCTCGTTGAGAGATAGGATGGTCGTGGCCGGCCTGGTCATCATGACGCGGCAGGGTAAACCTGTCACGCTGTCAGGCCCTGCTGCTTACACGGACCTCGAACCACACTCGTCACCCAGAGTGTGTGTTGTGGGGTTTCTGACCGGACCCTTTAGCGCACAAGGGCTAAGTTGTGTGAGTGTGAGCGTGGGAGGTGCACCATGCCGTCAGCCACCCCCCCACTCCTGAGGATTTGGACTAGTGTCTGTATCTGTAAATGAAAATGGCTACCTGAAAGGCCTCCATCATGAGTTAGTTCTAGACAGCTGTAAATAAACTAATGATGGCATCTGTTAGGTTGACAAGTCTCACGGAGTCGCCGCCCAACCAGGCGAGTAAACACCCTTGCTTCCCTTCAGACTCTTTGTCACCCTTCACTCTCTCTTTATTCCTCATCCTGAACCTTCTTAGCTCTTCAGTTCTTTTGCATCTTGTGTTTACTTCAAATTTCCTTTGACTTGTCTCAAACTCCTTGTCAACTTTCCCAATAGTCAATGAGCACACGCACACCGGTCCTACGACTAATAACAGCCTAGCTACACTCTTTCTTGCCACCTTTTGCTACACATCCTCTTTCCTTAGTTTCATTCCTGCTGTTCTCATGCGTGAGATTCCCTACATCTAATATTTTTTCTATTCTCATGCGTAACATTCAAAACACTGAGTGGAGATCTCATGCATGGAATCCCTATTTTTTTGTCTCTTCTTTATTGTCCCCCTCAGCAGGTGTTGGGGCATACTGCCTCAGACTTCTTTAGGACTAGTGCGAATCCTTGGGTCTCTGGAGCTGGGTATGTTGAGTGTTGATCCACTTTGCTATCACTCGTGTAGTGCTGGGACCACATGACCTCAGCACCGTTCGAGTTTCATAACCTCCTGTGACACTCGTGACTGCCTTTGACATTCGTAACATAAAGAAACTTTGCTTCATGCAGTTGTAAACCCAACCATTCTAATCGAAAATTTGTCTATAACTTCAGGGTGTTGCTGATGGCCGTGGTGTAGCTGACGGCCGCGGTGTTGCGGGTGGTTGTGGTGTTGCTGGCAATCGTGGAGTTGCTGGTGATCGTGAAGGTGCCGGTTGGCGCGGTGGTTCTTGAGTGCTCGGGGGTGCTGGTGGTCGTGGTGCTGTTGAACGTGGCAGTGGGGTTTCTTATGGGGCTTTGTCTTGTTTATGTGGTTCTGTTCGTGGTCGGGGTGGTAGTTCTGTGGTTTGCTTGAGGAGGCGATCTTTTTACTTTGAGTTTTATACAGATACAGATACAAGGCCGCATCCCCCAGAAAGGGGGTGGCCGACGGCAAGGCGCACCTCACACCCTCATACGCTCACACTCACACAACTTAGCCCTTTTGTGCTAAAGGGTCCGGCCGGTTCCCCCTCAACATACACTCTGGGTCACGAGTGCAGTGTGAGGATCCGTCGTCAGCAGCAGGGCCCAACAGTTTTCACTGGTTTACCCCGCCGCGTCATGATGCCCCCCCCCCACCCACGACCATCCCGACAGCAGGGGTGCCAAGGGCGGGAAAGCACGTCAGAGCAGCGTCAAAATCAACCATTCACTCACGCCTGTCCATTGAACGCTCTCTCGCCACCTCCACATTTATGTCTCTCCTTCCCAACGCCTGCTTCAGACCATTCATCCACCCAAACTTCGGTCTACCTCTAGGCCTGCGACCACTTGCCTCAGCATTCATCACCCTTTTCACCAATCTCCTCTTCATCCCTCCTCTCCATGTGCCCGAACCATCTCAGAACACGCGAATCCACTCTGTCCTCCAACTTGAATTTTTGACTGATAAATGTAAATTCTCTAATGAACAAGATGTATTGCTTGGTTGATTGTGTCCTGGATGTTCTTGCTGTGGGTGAGACTTGGCTGACTGCTTTGGTTCCTTCATGGTTCATTTCTTTAGAGGGTTTTGATGTTGTTTGAGGTGATACCGACAGCTATGTTTGCAAGCATGTTGTTTGCTTGTTAGTGAGAAAAAGGGTTCGTTTTGTCGAACACAGCACAATTGTCCTAATGTTGCTGCCATTCACATGTTGGTTGTTGATGTCTGGGTGCTGGCAAATGTGCGGAGTTGGCAGTTTATGAGGCTAGCAATTGTCAAGTCATTCAGCTAATCTTGATGATTTGTGCTGACCGCGAGGTGGTGATTTTGGATGACTTTAATCTGCCCTCCTCAGCTTGGCCTTTGAGAAAGATTTGGTTGCATATGTACGCCCGTTGGATGTCATTTTTGGTTGGTTTGATTGGTGTTTGTCTGACACAGTGGGTGACTGAGATCTTTTTTCTTAGAGCTGGTTCCATTTTGGACCTTCTCCTTGCATTCGAGTTTTCTAGGGCGGACAGTGTTGAGCTGCTCTCCCCATTTCCGCGTTATACTTACTGCCCTCTTGTGTGCGACTATCTTTTCCATGTAAACCTTGGACGGGATGTTGATTTTTTTTATGAAAAGGATACCTTCGGCATACGAGGAACTATGATGCCACATCAGGGTCCCTGTTTGATATTGATTGGCAGCTGGAATTTACGTACCTGTCAGTCAACAATTGTTTTTTGCACCTGGTGTCCAATCTGATAAGGCTAATTGATCTGCATGTTCCAACTCGCAATGGAGCCCAGTCCGTGCCGTGGTCTGTTCATCCACCTCAGCGGTTGATACAGATACAGACACTAGGCCGCATCCCCCAGAAAGGGGGGTGGCCGACGGCAAGGCGCACCTCACTCCCTCATACGCTCACACTCGCACAACTTAGCCCCTTTTGTGCTAAAGGGTCCGGTCGGTAGCCCCTCAACTTACACTCAGGGCCCCGAGTGCAGTCCGAGGATCCGTCGTCGGCAGCAGGGCCCGACAATTTTCACTGGTTTGCCCCCGCCGCGTCATAATGACCGCCCCCCCCCCACCCACGCCCATCCCGACAGCGGGATGCCAAGGGCGGGAAAGCATCTGGGTTGATGCGGGAGATATTTTGCCTGGCTGGATTTCAAGCATGTGTGAGCTTCGTTTGGTAGAGGGTATCCTCGTTCTGTGCTGGTAATGGGTGTATTTAATACCTTGAATCACCAATATCGAACCTATGCCTTCCGGGGTCGTGCTCAGTATGCGGAACATCTCGTGATATGAATCGATTTTTCGAGTGTCCAAAGCTCATTCATTTATACATCCACAATAGGAAGAAGTGTCGTTTATCTGTTGGTCCTCTCCATGTTGTTGTTGGTGAGTATGTTGGCTCATGAAAGCTACAAAAAGAGGAGAAACGAGGTGATGTGGTGGGGGTAAACCAGTGAAAATTGTCGGGCCCTGCTGCTGAAAACGAATCTCTGGGCTGCACTCGTGACCCAGAGTGTGTGTTGCCGGGTTACCGGCCCAACCTTTTAGCGCAAAAGAGCTACAGTAAGTTGTGTGGGTGTGAGCACATGAGGGTGTGAGGTGCGCCTTGCTGTCGGTCACCCCCCTTTCTAGGGGATTCGGCCTAGTGTCTGTATCTGAATGATGTGTTCAGTTGTAGAATAGCTTCCCAACTTACGGGTTGGAGTTGGATTGCCTGGTTGCATTTAAGGGGTTGCTGGCAGAGTTTCTGGGGGATGTTCTGTTTGAGTTTGTTTAGCTTAGAGTCGTATTTCTTTCGCGTGTCGACCTCGTGGCCTTGGGATCTGCCTTCCGGCTGCTACATCTCCGTGTAGGTGGCTCATGCAGTCGTCTTTTTTTTTGCATGCCTGCGTGTGGGTTGTATGGTGTTTCTGTGTTTGGTGTTGTTTTTGCATTGGGAGTGGTGACTGCGTGTGTTGTGGAGTGTGCTGGTTCTGGTGTTTTTGCATTGGGAGTGGTGACTGCGTGTGTTGTGGAGTGTCATTCATACTGTTTGTTCATATGATAGCCGATAGTGCGCACTTGATTACAGTTCCAAAACCTGTGGTTACTTATCTGTTCTCAATTTTAAAGCAACGTGCATGGCTGTGCTGGCCTCCCCCAGCTTTGTTGCTCCTCATTGGTTTGTGGTGCTGCTGGAGGAGGATGCAAATGTAATAGGCTAAGGCCAGAGAAAGAGACATGACGCAACACTTGTTGCTAGTTTTACGTTTTGCGTCAGAAGAAAGCTGACACTAGCGCTCCTGAAATGCTCGTCATTCTGATCTATTCTAATCCAATCCTCAGGTGTACTTGTCAGGGTGGGCTGCTCCGGGCGCTGTTGCGGGGGCCAGGGTGGAGAAGCTACGAAAGCTGCTCAACTTGGGTGGTGCAACGCGCTTCAATCAGCTCACAGATGCCGTCTCGCACGTCGTCATGGGTGCGTTGCTGTTAGACAACCAAAGGTGTCCCAAATGGGCTAAGCCCAGATGGCTCAAAACCGAATTCATGGGGGTTTTAGGGCAGTAGGGACTCGACAAATATTTTCGGAGATTTAGGTGCTCTACTCTCACAGGCATTTGCTTGGTGAACACCCTTATTTCCAATCAGACTCTCCTCTTCATAGCTATTCATTATCTCCTTCTCTCCCCATCTTAAATGTACTTTACTTTTATTGACCTCCTTTGCACCCTGTTGCCGGGGAGTAAGAATCGTGCAATCGTAACCCATGCTGGGCGGAGCGAGGTGGCTAGGAATCCCTTTTTTTGTAAAATTCTCTCTTGAACTCGGCAGGATAAGCGGTAGGAGGAGAGGCTCGCGTCTCTCCGAGCCTTATTGTTAGGGTCGCCTGATGTGCGCGTTTGTAGTACAAATGAAGCCAAAAGGAGAATGATTGGTGAGATGCTTGTAAGGAGGAAGTTGGATGTGTTGGTGCTGAGTGAGACTAAGTTGAAACGTAAGGGCGAACGCGAGTTGGGTGTGGTAAGTGGAAGAAAGTCAGACATGGAGGAAGTTTGGACACGAGAAAGTTTGGTGTCGATATTGATTGATCGGTTGGCTACCAGCATTACCAAGTGGAAGGATGTTTACTCAAGATTGATGTGGGTGAAAGGTAAGTTAGGCAAAAGAAAGATGAACATTTGTGAGGGCCTAACGGACTTGGTAGCAAGAAGAGGAGTGAGTAGGAGAGGGAGAAATTTTGGTGCAATGGTGGAAAGAGCGTTGATCGATTTTGTGCTATTTTCTAGGAAAGTAGTGGAAGGATGTTGGATAGGCGGGTGTTGAGAGGGTAGAATGGAGTAGTGCATGACAATCTGCTGGTGTAAGGAAGATAAAGAGTGGAGCAGAGGGGAGAGGGAACAAAACAGAGCTGAGGAGTTAAAGCAGGCGTTAAGGGAGGAATATGTCAACGTGAGAGGATAGGACCTGAGAGATGTTGTAGGCACCGCGTGGGCGTGTGCGGAAGGAAGGGCTGCAAGTGGTGTATCGAGAACGTCAAGCTGGCGTTGGCGCAGAAAAAAAAATCTTTAGAGGAGTGGTTGCAAGCAGGATCGGTGGTGGCCTACGACTACTATCGAGAGAAGAGAAAGTAGGTGAAGCGGGTGGTGACGAGAGCCAAAAGGGACGCTGATGCTAGGTAAGGTAATTGATTGTGCCAGAATTTTGAGAACAAAAAGATCTAATGGAAAAAGGTGAAGGGAGAGACTGGAAAGGATGCAGTGGTGGAAGATGAAAACGGCCAGTTGTTGTTGGAAAGTGGTGTAGTACGAACAAGGTGGGCCAAATATTATGATGAGTTGTTGAATGACAAGGATGACAGAGTGACTGACATTGTTGCTGTGGGTGGTGGTGCCTGGATGCCGGTTTTGACTGAAACTTGCTGCGGACATTTCTGGCAAAGAGGTGAAGGAGGTGGTGGAGGTGATGAAAGCAAGGAAAGTCCCTGGTTTGGATAGCGTTGCGACTGAGTGCCTGAAAAGGGGCGGAGTAACGATTGTCGAATAGCTAGTGAGGTTATTGAATCTGTGTTTTGTCGCAGGCAAGTTTGCCGATTGAGTGGCGCAGTGCTTGCATTGATCCGCTGTGTGATTGGTAAGTTGTACAGTTGAGTGGTGATTGAAAGAATTAGAGGCTCTACGGATGGCGCAATTGGATAGGAACAGTGTGGCTTTAGGAATGGTAGAGGGTGTGCCGATCAGATTTTTGCAGTAAGGCAAGTCTGTGAAAAGTACCTCGTAAAGGGAAAGGATGTGTTATGGGCCTTCATGGATTTGGAAAAGACCTACGACAAGGTTGACAGAGGGAAGCGCTGGGGAAGGTGTTGCCTTGTTATGAAGTGGGCGGAAATTGTTGAAAGCAGTGCAGATTTTCTATGTTGGAAGCAGAGCATGTGTCAGTGGGGAGCGAAGTGAGGGATTGGTTCACAGTGAAAGTGGGTCCAAGACATGGCTGCGTTATGCCTCCCTGACTATTTCAATCTTCACATGGATAGAGGGGTCAAGGATGTGAACGCGAGTGAGTAGAAGTACCGTCGATGCAATGTCCGCCTAAATGGAGAATTATTGGGGGAAGATAAGTGTTTTCAGTATCTGGGCTCTCATGTGGTGAAGACTGAACTAGTGGAAGCTGAGGTGAAGTCGCGAGTGAAGGAAGGGTGTAAATTGTTGGGTGCACTGAAGAGTGCAATGAGCTGTTGGACGTTGAGGACGGAAGCAACGAGAGGGTTGTATGAGGACTAGTGCTGAGACTAGTGGAGGTGAGAGCAAAAGAGAGAAGAAGGTTGAATGTTTACGAGATGCAATGTTTGAGGAGCCTGGCTGAAGTTATGCCGATAGACAGGATCAATAACAACGTTGTTCGAATTAGAACGGGGATGGTGAACAAGTTGAAAACAGTAGATTCGCCTGTTCTGAGATGGTTCGGGCACATTATGAGAATTGGCGAAGGGAGATTGGTCTGAAGGGTGATGAAGGCGGAGGCGAGTGGACGTAGGCCTAGAGGTAGTTCAATGTTTGGGTGGATGGATGGTGTGAAACAGACGTTGTTCTGGGTGGCTTCAATGTTGACAGCCTAGATCCCATCCGCACAAACCCACTTATGCTATGGGTGGCTTCATTGTTGACAGCCTAGATCCCTTCTGCAAAAATCCAAATACGATTTCTTTTTATTCTACCGCAAAAAAAAAACAAAAAAAACTTTGGGTGGTATGTTGTAGCTAACCTATCACCAGTAATACGTAAAGAGAGCAGGGGAATCCCTGAAGGCTTCCCTAAGCAACACCAGCAGTGAGGACAGAGCTCACTATTACAAAATACCTATCTAGGGTAATTAACTTCCAATGAAAGATCTATGAAGTTAAATCAAACTGTCTCAACGAAACTGCTATCACTGCTCCTAACCAACCAAATGAATAGAGAAATAACTGATGAAAAATAAATAGCAATGAGCTAGCTGATGAAAAATACCCAAGTTGCTCTCAGCAGCTGCAGTTACAGAACTGTCAACTTCAGAAGTGAGTAGGAGGATCATGCTAAATCCTATGATGCCAGAAGATAATTATGGTATCAATATGCATCACAGTAAAATTATTTAACTCAGATCTTATAGCACCATATGCTATTAAGAAAACAGTATTTAACACTGGTATTAGTTGCTATATTTATATACAGATACAGACACTAGGTCGCATCCCCCAGAAAGGGGGGTGGCGACGGCAAGGCGCACCTCACACCCTCTTACGCTCACACTCAAACAACTTAGCCCTTTTGTGCTAAAGGGTTCGGCCGTACCCCCTCAACATACACTCTGGGTCACGAGTGCAGTCCGAGGACCCGTCGTCAGCAGCAGGGCCCAACAGTTTTCACTGGTTTACCCCCGCCGCGTCATAATGGCCGGGCCCCCCCCACCCACGACCATCCCGACAGCGGGAAAGCACATCAGAGCAGCGTCAAAATCAACCATTCACAACCATTCTCAACTCACGCTTGTTTATTGCACGCTCTCTCGTCACCTCCACTTTCATCTCTCCTTCCCAACGCCTGCTTCACAACATCCATAGGAAATTGAAATTGTTCCCGTTCCGTATACTAACTGAGAACCCCCTATATAGTACAGGCTGGTCCCTAGTTTGTGCTGGGACCTTAAACCGCACGTTTGCTTGCATTATCTATATTAATCTAAATTAAAGTAAACTCGGTAAAGCCGGTCAAGAGGCCTTTAAAGGTCTCTCCCTGGCCCCTGGCGCGAACCAGAGGACCGATGGGGAGCCGAAAGAAACTCCACTCGGGAGGGACCAGCATCCCCTCCAGAACACCAAAGACCTAGATTCCATCTGTCAAGAACATCAGCCTCGTCAAGATGACTAGCACCACCTCGACGGACGACGACCGGAGAGACGGCCGCATCGACGAGTTGACCAAGAACGTCTAGGAAATATTAAACCTGCTGAGCCAAGCGACCGGCCTCTCTGAACAGAAAGCAGAAGTCTTCGCCGCAGAACCAAGCTCAATTGACGATCGTCTAACGAGACTCGAGGGTCATGTCAAGACTATTTTCCTCCATATCCACGAACTAATTAACAACAAACCAACTAAAGAACCCGCAACTTATACAAGTACCTCCACCTCTGCATCTGACGACAACTTCGACAACTCTTCACCTCGCCAAAATCCCAACAGAGCTCCAAGGAATGCAAGAAGGAGGCAATACACGCCATTCAATGAACACAACTTGTTCAATAATAGTCCTATCTTTCTAGAACACCTAAAAATCACATTCGACGCCAACGACAGACCGGACATTTGTCCATACACTCTGCGGAAAGAGCTAGGCTCCTTCACTGGCCGCTCAGTCGTGAGTATCGCCACCAGCGGCGACGAAAGCTTTGCCATCAGAGTAGACCCAAAACTTCAAAGTGACACAATTCTCTCCAAAAATAGACTCTGTGGAAAGCCATGCGAAATAGAGCCACACCCGACTTTCTCTACAAGTTCGGGTCTGATCTACGTTGAGGATATCCCTTAGGAGGAAATAGAGGAGTACATCACTGGACTTTTTCAATACGAGGACTGCGTTGTCGAAGCAAAGGTTGCACCGAAGATCACACCAAGAAGAGAGACTACCACAGCCCTAATACTAAAATTCAACTGCCCTACTCCACCAAAATATCTGGACATTCCCTTCTGCGCCACCAAAACCAGAGTTACACCATTTGAAAGACGTCCGATGCGATGTTATAAATGTTAGAAATATGGACACACGAGAGGAAACTGTAACGGCAAGCAAAGATGCTCATACTGCTCCCAGGATGGCCACGACAAACGGGAAGACCCCCAGTCATGCCAATCCGAAGAACAGCACTGCTTTTATTGTAAAAGAGACGGACACCCCACCGGAAACAGAGACAGCCCAGAGGAGGAAAGGGAGAGAGCGATCCTCCAATACCAGATAGATCACGGGGTCGGGCGACGAGAGGCTGTAGCCTCGATGCGCTCTTCCCAAAATGACCCTCCTAGCAGGGAGAGAAGATCGGCACCGTTTCCCACCCACTTCCTCATAACGTTCAAAGAAAGTGGTGCAAACAAAGATTAATTTTCAGCCAGCCCATTTATAATGATGAAGTCACTCACCGAGCAACTAGGAGGAAAACCGAAAGAAATACAACGACAGGGGAAGAAATACCTGGCCTACGTCACAGAACGTGAGCAAAGTAACGCTATACAAAAGATTACTTCCATCAATAAACTTGAAGTTACAGTTGAAACGCATCCGTCCTTCAACGATACCAAACGGATTATAGACACCTACCGTTACACGCCTACAACAGACCTCAGTGCTTTCGCTGGAGGTCTAGCTTAAGACTACGGAGTTACCGAAGTTCGTCAAGCAACATGGATAAAATCACGTAACGCAAATTCTATTGCATACCAAATTACCTTTCCGGGACATGACGCACCAGAATTCATAGTAATCCCGGGTGAACAAGGAAGAACCAAAACCTACCCAGTAGCAACATGGCCCCCAATGTGCAAAAAATGCCTAGAAT
>SDVV010022053.1:0-13015 GCA_016164225.1 Gammarus roeselii | reverse complement strand
ATAACCTGTTGCTAGTGTTTACAATGTCATTAATATATATAAGGAAGAGCAAAGGTCCCAGGATCGACCCTTGCGGAACTCCTATATTTAATGTACTGGCAGATGATGATTGTTTATTCCAAGTCACTAGGTTTTTTCTATCAAGAAGATAACTTTTTATCCAACTCTCATCGATGGAACTAACTCCATAATGCTGTAATTTTGCAACTAAAATCTCATGATTCACGCAATCGAAAGCTTTGTTTTCAATCTTAGATGGTTTGAATGTTACGGGTAATTCATATTATTTTTGATTTTGACACAATTCTACGTCACTTTAACATATTATTCACACCCATCATAACCTGACCTGACCTTACGTACGGTATTCAGTCATTGATATGTACATATGAACCCCTCCATACAACTCAAAAGATCACTCTAACATACATGTTATTTATTCCGTTGTCACTCTCGAGTCATAAATGTTACAAGTATTTCAAATTTGTATTCAGTTTTATACAAACGGACACATAGTCTCGCACCATGTTTTTCTTCATTTACTTCAATATCTCCGCTCAACTCTACAACCTTTGACAACTTGCATCTCTGAATTTTCATTTTTCTCTTTCCTATATTTTTCTTATCCTTAACGATGACTTCGTTTCAAGATCTGATCGGACGCTGATTTATATCATACCAATCTGTAACACATCTAGATCATTTACCCCGAGCTAGGTTTTCTGGCATCATTTCAACCCTTGAAACAAATTTTTTTCTACCGATTTCGAAGATTCGATGTTACCTCCGACTGTCACGATGTTCACAATTCATTACTTAACCTTCGAGTTTAGGATAATATAAACATTTATTGAGAACATACACCGTTTTTATTAGTATTTATTAGCATTATTTACAGACCTTGCTGCCATCATCAATATCATATACCTGGTTTTTGATATTTAAACAGCATTGTTCGTCATCCAACTGTACTTTTTATCACTATATTTCAGTATACTCTCAAAATCCATCTTATACTCCATCATATCTTTGATGCGGATTCCGAAGGCTATTCCGTTCCCGTGCGTCAAAAAATGTATTACTTCTTCTTCTTGAACTTGATTATTCGAATCTTTTCCAATTCAAAGTCATTCTGAGATTCATCATTGAGAAATTTTGCATACGTTCCAGTTTCTTTTCTGTTCTTAGGTATAATCTGTTGTCCACTACCTCAGCTGTATTACAATCATGATGAAGATTTTACCCTTGGATCATATAAATTATCGAGATTCGTCTCTCTTATCCCCTCCCCCTCCCCCCCTCCTAAACTTACTTACATACGAATGTAACTCGTCCACATTAATTTACTAAAGCAGACTTCCTTTTTTACTGCATACATTTATGAAGGATATCTCCCACTCTTTTGATTCTTGTTTGTTCATTCTGAGATAACTGTTATTTTCCACACTAGTCAATATTTATTCGAACCGACTCATATCATCTTCGGAGATTTCTTCTTCCAGCACTTGTTAACAAAATTTTGAGGTATGAATATTCATTTATTGTTTTTTCTATGATGAAACGTGTGTCTCCGCTTGATCTCAACGTGACACTGACTCCATTTTTGATTACCAGCTAGCTTTTATAAGTTGGTTACATGTGGTTTTTCACAAAACATTTGACCTAACATTGCTCACCTAGGTCATCAACTGTGTTTATGTATAGGGCTGAGTACGCATGTGAATGTGAATATTCATGCGTATGTACGTGTTACTCGAGTTAAAAATGTATAACACAAATTCAATATTCAAAATTTCAATGAAATTTCAAGTTTTCGAGGGATGACAGAGCAAAGTCTGTATTTTGCAGTGATAACTTGACTATTTAAGTTAGGTGACATCCCTCGAAAATTTGAAATTTCATTGAAATTTTGAATATTAAATTTGTGTTACATATTTTTAACTCATGTAACACGTACATACGCTTGAAAATTCACATTCACATACGTACTCAGCCCTACGTCTCAGCCCTATGATTGGGTGAAACTTCAGGGTCAAGTGGTTAGATTTGATAAGGATGAAGGTTAAATCAATGAAGAAAAATACCTAACATAAGTATGAAACGGGGAAAAATATGCAATACTTGGTAATTTTAGGTTAGAATGAGTTAGGATTATGGCCATCATTACAGGCCTTCAGTGAGAAATGTTAAAGTGGATCTGGTGAATAGTCAAAAAAGTCAAATATTCTGAATAGGAACGCAGTCTCATAACAGAAGCCTGAATTAATCTAAACTTCAAAATGACTAAACTGCAAACGAAATACAAACATTTATATAAGTAAGACTTGCGGGAATAAGCATCTAGCAAAGACATGCGATTGGATAACATAATTGAGATGTACATTCAATTATTGAAGAATTTCAACACTAACACTCAACACAAATCCGCTAGAATAGTTCTCCAAGGTAATATGGAACCGGACCCAAATCCAATGTCGAGAGGGGAAACACACCAAATTTTTGAAACATTACATCCAAATAAGCGTATTTTATATCCAACATAAAATGAAAATAGAGAAATTTATATCGAATATCGATATATTCCTATGATATCAAATCAAAATATACACCGATATCTAAAAAAAAAAATAGCCAAATAAGATTTTCTACTCTACCCTAAGCAACAACGATTAACTATTATATACGGTGTATCCTATTGCATCCAGATGATGAATCCTACTCCTATATCCGACGTGATCTGGTTCATGACTAAGATCGTATACTAACATAAAAGCCGTACTGAAAATAACTGACATTTAACGCTGAGTTAATGTGAAAAATGTTATTTTATACTATCATACCATTCAAATCTATAATAAATTTCTAGACCTAACTGATGATATGCCTCTGAGAGTACAAATCCAAGCCTACTGTGTCATGAAAATGAACTCTATAATGCTTTACTAGGTCACTTCTCAGCAATCTTCCACTGATATATAACAAATTAGAGGTAACTTACAGTCAAGATACGATGCCACAGACGAACCTCGCATCTGTTAACCCATCGTTTCTGAACAGCCTCGAACAAAGATACATCCTAGACATAACCAAAATCTAGACACATGTACAGTGGTCAAGAATGAGTCTCAGAGAGTGAGTGGCCATAAAAAGCTTGGGTTCTGTTTAGTGATGACTTAAGTAAAACACTACAAGCCCATGAAACTCAAGATCGACGTCAACAAGAACGTACATAATTCACGTTGAACATTGATGATCTCCAAAATGACAACCAAAGAGTGTAAACCACCTCTACACTAGGACCCATCCATCCACAAAATTATCATCTAAACGTTAAACTACACATTTGCTGGGGATCAATGACGAAAATTTCACAAAGATGCAGTACGGACTGACACCTCTTAAACATACATTCCTTTGATTCTCGTGGAAAAAATAAACATTATATCAGGAACATTTATAAAATAGCTAAATAAGGCTCTCTACTCTGCTATAACTCACATAAAAGTAGTACGACATTATGGTATCCATCCTAATAAATCGGTCCATTTACACAAACAAGCATAAACAGGATGAGCTTTTTGCCTAGAGGACAATCTAACTCCTCCTAAATATTGAAGAATGGTCATACAATAAATATACAAACTCTAACAGCAGGACCAAATTTGTAACAAATCGTCTGTTCTATATCTATAATAACCACGTCAAATATTGTATCAGAATGAAAGAATATATATAAATCACTATAAATGAACAAAATGTAACTAAATTAGACCTGAAATAATGTTCTATATTGTAGACACAAACGTAATATATCCTAAATTGTATAAATAACCAACAGATTGCATTGAAGATGGAAATTAAACAGAGAAGCTACAAAACTGAAAAACCTATACTATAATTCACGAGATAAAACAAAGCAAGACGATTAATTCTCTACCATACCCAAAACATACATTAAAAACGTGATGAATGAGAATGAACTGGCATGTAAACAAACAAACAAGAAATGTGTATTAGATACCAAGACATACGAGCGTCACAAATGAAACCTAAAGTAAATACGGTAAAGTACATACAAAATCTAATGAAATTAGCATCAACTTCAGTCCAAAACAGGATTGAATTAACATCTCATTAACTAAAGTAACTACGGCTAAATCGTAACAGATGTGTCATATATACATATAAAAATACCACAATAATGCAACAACCTAGCAATTATGCCTGAAATAGTTTGCTAAATGGATGCTTCAAGCTTAAAATACCCATAAATGCCTAAAACTGTATGAGTTAACTGATCGAAATTCCGAAACAATACAAATTCAACTTGAATCAATCGATCATTACTAAGTATCCATAACATTATATTTTAACTTACACTAAATCTATATCGTTCAGGTATTTTCGCTATTGGAAAACCGCGTCAATGGAACGCTGATATAACTGTTTCAAAACTGGGTAATGCAATATGGGGTAGATAGATTCCCGACCGTAGGTGCTGCATCATCCCACAATACATACCTAAACTCGCCAATAATCAGACAAATAAACCTTACTATTCCTGTAGATAATATATACATATGAAATAAATAGATGGGAAACACAGAACCTTGCCTGCAATCCTACCTTCTGGCTAGTACAAACAGGGCCGTTCGCAAACTAAGGCTGCAAATTTAGTTATAAGACATACCTACCACACTAATCCTATAAAAGAATATATAGTGATAAATTAACATAATACATAAAAATATCCCACGCCCCCACCGCTACGAACCCACCAATCAAGCATCAAATGAGTCATATATACCACAACTAGATAAGAATACCAACATATGTGTCCACATAAAAAATATAGAAACAATAAACCAGTCATAAATATATAACAATATATACACTCACAACGTAGCAAACGTGCCACAGAAACAAATTTATAAGACAAGGAATAGGCAAGAGCAAACTCACATAATTTTCCAAGAGCGCATCCAACTTTCTACCTAGGGGGTTTCTCTACCGCATCAATCCCCCCCTCCAGAAAACTTGTTATAACACTATTCTTACCAGAATCGGATAAATATATATATAACGAGCAACAGTTAATGACCAATTATACTCCACTACAACCATCTGAAGAAGAAAAAACATATATATAAATACAATATATATCAAAATACAGTACAAATTAAAATGTTCGTAACATTAACCTTGCCAATCAAGGCCGCAAGCCTGCTTTTATCCCACCGTTCCCCCTTCCGTCCCATCTTCCGGTCTCCCTCCCTCCGTCCGTTAGCTGACTCGGGCACCAAACCAGCTCCGGTACCCTCCGCCCCCCGCCCTCCCCTGTTTCTGCGCGCACCCCCGTACGCTCGGTGAGTCAAGGTGCATGCATCGCGCCCTACCCCGCCCACCAAAAATAACTTTTATCCCTATCTATAATCCTTCATTAATCCGCGTTTTGCGCCACTTTACACTACTCTCACACACGCACCAAAACTTAGACCTTCAGCATTAAGGGTCCGGCCAGGATCCCGCAACACACTTTGGGTCAGGAGTGATGATCAAGATCGGTGGCAACTCGAAGTATCGCTCCGTTCAATTTGAACAGAATTACTCGGTTAACGTCAATGTCGTTAGTGCGTCAGTCTCCGAGTGCGATTTGAGGGCTGCTTATGTGCCGAAAATATGCCAAGAGCAACGCAAGCTGTCCCGAGGCCACTACTCGGCTTCGTGCGGCACTGAACAACATTGTAGCATCTAGAAAGTGCCAACGGACGCATTGGCAGATCAGACTGGTGAGTATTATTACTGCGTAGAATCTAGTTCCCCTGCACCGTCAATAGTCGACATAATGTGCGGGTGCCACGGGGGGTACGGTAATTCAAGATGTTGGGTCGCTGTAGCCCACCACTCCCGGGTGACGCCAGGGAGCAATCTCCCTTGACTGGCTCTCCACCAGAGGCCGAATGATTTGCAGTGTCATAGGTGCTGAGGCTGTGCACACTCAGAGAGGAAATGAAGAAGATACAAAAAATGGGTATTCCGTGCATGAGATCTGCCCACAGACGAGGAATATCACGCATGAAAAAGTGTGAAACAATACAAAAAAATTATGTTGTAGAAATAGGCGGAAAGGAATTGAGTGAAACTTGGCTGTAATTAGTAACCATAAGGAAGAATAATTACCGCTGGGGCTACAATGATTGGGATGGTGGCCCGGTACAGGACTGAGGCAAATTCGAAAAAAATAAGTAAATGCAAATTAGATTAATGCGAAAATTAGGAGTAGTAGTAGCTGCTTCCATGTTCCACCGGAGTCCCAACGCGAAGTTAATGCGGACTCCCTCGTAGGGCGGTAGTGAAAATTAGGTAAATGAAAATTAAATAACGTGAGGGAGGGATGGAAACGGAGATATGTGAAGGGTTAACAAGAAGAGAGTCAGAAGGATGCTCAGGTGCTCTGGTCTCTTGTTCGGCCGTGACTCCATACGGCCCATGAACCAACAGATTGAACAGATTGGAAAGCCCATTCTAACGTTGTGCCCCTGCAAGCTGTAAGCTTCATCTCGAATGGTGCCCTATATCTTGCCTGCAAGAATGGGTGTGTCTCGACGTCGCTTATAATGCCAAAACCAAGCCTCAAGGTGCCCCCAACTTACCGGAAGAATGGGTGTGTTTTGACGTCTCTTACATTGCCAGAACCAAGCCTCATGGTGCCCCCAACTTATCGGAAAAATGGGTGTGTTTTGACGTCTTTTACATTGCCAAAACCAAGCCTCAAGGTGCCCTCAACTTACCGGGAGAATGGGTGCATTTTGACGTCTCTTACATTGATAGAACCAAGCCTCATGGTGCCCCCAACTTACCCGGAAGAATGGGTGCGTTTTGACGTCTCTTACATTGCCAGAACAAAGCCTCATGGTGCCCCCAACTTACCCGGAAGAATGGGTACGTTTTGACGTCTCTCACATTGCCAGAACCAAGCCTCATGGTGCCCACAACTTACCCGGAAGAATGGGTGCGTCTCGACGTCACTTACATTTTCAGAACCAAGCCTCATGGTGCCCCCAACTAACCTGGAAGAATGGGTGCGTCTTGACGTCGCTCACATTGCAAGACCCAAGTCTCATGCCCGGATTTTTATGTAGTAGGTGTTTCAGAAAGTCGGCACACTCTGGACTTATTGTTTCGGGTATGGTCGGCTCATCCTGCAGAATGGATCTGTTCAATACGGAGCTATGAGTTTGAATTATCTTAGTTCATAACAACTATCAGATCTAGGGACGCAACTCAAGACGATCTGGCTGAGTTTGAGGTACAATGGGTCAAGTAGTAATTAGACTTGCACATCAGTCAATATAAATTGAGCCTAAGCAGAGGAATAAAGGATTAGGTAGCGCTGTATATAAGCAAATGAGGACAGTCTAGAATGGGTCGGTCTGAATATAGGTGGATCTTGTATAACTAAGCTCCTTCACAGCACCTGTCCTCGAAAGTGTTTTTCAATTCTTGTAAATGTGTAATCCCGCATGATTGGCGAGCGAAGGTCCGTGTTCCAGCAGGTTCGTATTTCAATTCTAACGTAGGGCTTTTTTACATGACGGACTGCAAGATTGTATCAATGACTGTTGAGCTGGTGGGCGGTACAAGTTTGCTTTCATTTATGACACGGAACGAGTCAGAAAATCTGTATTGTTTGAACCATCATTCAGAAGGTGTCAAGGAATTATTATTACAGAATTTGAAAATATTTCTTATGACGACATGGCAACTGAGTGGCGCAGGGCTTGCATTGTTCCGCTGTATCATGGCAAACAAGATAAACTGTATGCTGTAACAAGAGTGGTATCAGTTTGTTATGTATTGTCGGTAAGTTGAACGGGACTACTGATCAAATGATTAGAGACCGTACAGGTGGTGCAATTGGCGAGGGACAGTGTGGTTTCAGGAGTGTAGATGTGTGATGATTAGATTTTTACTGTTAGACAAATTTGTAAAAAGTACCTTGCAAAGGGAAAGGACATGTTCTGGGCCTTCGTGGATCTGGAAAAGGCCAACGACAAGGTCTACAAGGAAGTGTTATGAAGGGCGTTGCGTTTGTATGGAGTGGTCGGGAATCTGTAGAAAGCGATTCATAGTTTCTATGTTAGCAGCTGAGTATATGTCGGAGGGGAGAGCAAACTGAGTGCTTGGTTCACAGTGAAATTAGGACTAAGACGAGTATGCTTTTTGTCCCCTGGCTGTTCAATCTCTGCTTGGATGGAGTGGTCAGGGAGGTGAACACGAGTATAATCGGCCATGGCTTAGAGCTGTTGGAAGCGAATTGGCAGAGTTGGCAGAGTTGGCAGAGTTGGCAGTTGAGTCAGTTACTATTTGCAGATGAACTGTCGGCGGATTCGGATGAGAAGTTGTGTAGGCTAGTGTCGAAGTTTAGTAGGGTGTGTGAGGAGAGGAAGCTTCAAGTTAACGTGGGCGAAAGTAACGTAAGTAGATGTTCCAGCAATATAGATGCGATCAGAATTAGTGTTCTCCTAAATGGTGAGCTATTGGAGAGAGTTCAGGGTTACAAACCTTGACACCCATGCGGAGAAGATTGGGCTCATGGAAACTGATGTGAAGTCAAGAGTGAAGGATGTACAGTGTTGGGTGAACTGAAGAGTGTAATAAGCTATAGAACAAACAGAGGGTTGTATGAGGGGGGGTAGTTGACCTAACTGTGCTCGACTGAGATGAGATTTGGGGGCTTAGAGCATATGAGAGAAGAAGGTTGAATATTTTCAAGATGCAACGTTTGAGAGGCATGGATGAAGTGACGATAAGATCAATAACGACGTAGTTAGAATTAGAACGGGGATGGTGGAGAAGCTAGACGACAGGTAGATTGACGTGTTCTGAGATGACTCAGGCGCATGGTGAGAATGATTCAAAAGAAGAAGGGATGAGGAGAGATTGGTGAAACAACTGATGAAAAATTATTTTAAAGCAGAGGGGAGTGAACGTAGGCCTAGAGTTTGACCAAAGTTTGGGTGGATGAATGGCGTGAAGCAGGTGTTAAGAAGGAGGTACGAAAGTGTGGAAGTAACAAAATAATAAAAGAGCGTGCAATAAATTGACATGAGCGAAGAATGTTTGTTTATGGTCGATTTTTTGACGCTGCCCTGATGTACTTTCCCGCCCTGGCATCCCGTTGCGAAACTGTATGGTAGTTGGTGGGTTCGGTCACTATGACGCAGCAGGAGTAAAACCAGTTACACTGTTCGGCCCTGCTGCTTGCATTCACTTAGGACTGCACTCATGACCCAGGCAGTGTGTTGCGGGGTCTTCCGGCTCGACTGCGTTGCGTATAAAGGTAAATTGTTTTAAGGACCTAAACTCATTTTGGTGGGTGTTGTCAAAATTACAAAAATATCAGAATACACAGATGATACGTACGAAGTTCTCGGCAACGTGAGCTGTTCATAAGACGACATTTGAAACTTTGATAAACTTTATATCATCTTCTTGACAAGATTGGAGAGTAAGTTCACCTCGACACCCCACCAACTGATCGACATTGTTGAAGGACTTCTTCTATTCTCCATTGTTCAATATGTCGAGACATAAAAACGTTACATTGGACTATTGGTTTCAATAAAAGTAAGTTAAGTGAGTAGGATCACAGACATTTTCTTTATCATGGCAATTCATTGTTTCAACTAACATTTAATAAAAAAGCCGAGAGTAGAAAATGTTCAACATGAGGTTGGGAGGTGCGCCTTTGTCATCGGACACCCTCCTTCCTAGGGAATTCGGCCTAGTGTTTGTATCTGTATGAAAACTTGCGCGCCCACTAGCAAGGCTCTGTCGTTAGACATGTCATCGTTATTGCTTTAGCTGCCAAAATGAATAATAATTGTTCAATCACAAATATGGAGTCACCTTGACATCTTCTGCCGTGTAATTCAGTCAATTAACGGTGTTTCGACTAGTGCCTCACTACCTTGACAGGTAGTGAGGCCATCTTGCGGTCGGGCATAGACACGCTCTATACGTACTAACAATGAGGGCATGAAAACCAATCCACATGCGACTGAAAGCTCTCAACAAGATCTTTTGCAGTCGGGTCGGACGATTACCAAAAAAAACAGGAGAATTTCATTATCCTACAGGATAGGGATACTCTTAGAAAAGTAGATTATCTTAAAGGGGTTCATCTCCACCGGAGTCCTGACGAGTCTTAGTGAGCTTCTCCTTCGTAGGGAGCCAACGTTAGGCGGAAATGGGTCTCTGATAGTCAGCCAAGATCGGTGCGCCCCAAATTTTTCTCGTTGATAGTCAGCTAAGATCGGTAAGTCCCAAGTATTTCTCGATAAGCGGCAATTGGATTCGATAAGTCACCCTAGATTTGATTTGGGCCTCATTTCCACCAGAGTAGTCACCCTAGAACGGTAGAACTTGGCACTACTCAATAGCAGTCACTCGTCCTGTCTGATTATGATAGACTTCTCCGCGGTATGAATTTTGTTTTTGATACAGGGATTTAGCTTTTCACGGGGGAATCATTTGTTAGATAATCTTAGAGATCGTTAGGTGGAGATAGTCGTCTTTCCTTTTCTATTTGTTGTGACTTGGTTACGGCGATGTTTTATTTGACACTGTAGCAATGAAGAACGTGAGGCAAAAATGCCGGTCCAGAGATATATTTGATCCAAAAAAACGGACTCTGTTGCCCCCACTTAAATTTCAGCCATAAAAAGAGAAATCCAAGCCTTATTGGCTACAGTACACTTGTGTTGATTGTTATGAATGTGTGACCGCCGTGGCTGAGTGGTTAGCGTATCCGACTGCAGTGTCAGCTTCTGGTGCGGCATGTCGCGAGTTCGAGCCTCGGCATGAACACGACGGTGTTGTGGCGGGGAGAAAGGGTCACCTCTCCCATCTGTGTCAGCCTAACTTAGCCACCCTCCCGATTAGGGGGAAACAGCTGCATGTCTATACATACATACTTTCAGAATGAACCCCTGAAATGAAATTCGAAAAGAGACAAGGGTATAGACAATTGCCTAAAAACAAAAAATATTTCAGGAATGACCAACTGCATGTAATGCTGTGTTTTAGCCTCTTCAAATCGATATGGCAAAGGTATTTCATATTCTTATCTTTACGAAATGCTTATCTCATAAAGGCGCTATAAGGAAAAGCTGAAAGGGAAACACTCAAATCCCTTTCTGTCACTAATCGAACAATAAGTAGGGAAAAAAGCAGACATGTAGCTCTGTCTAGCATGTGATTCTTTAATTTCAGCATAATGTTCATAGACATTAAATAGATTCTAAGTTTAACAATAATAAACTTACCTCTTCAGCTCTACGATGTCATTGTTGAGTGCAGTAAATGGTCTCCGTGTGTTGAGCATCTCGCAGCAGACGACGCCCACGGCCCACCAATCGCTGGCCTTCAAATATTCAACATGCAATACAAAATAAAAATTGTCAGACACTCCGCAAAGGGAGATTTTGCCCGTGCGCTGAAATTGTTTTGAACGCCCGTGTTTTTATTCCTAAGGTCAAGTAAGCAGAAGTTGAATTAAAAATCTTACACATGTTGAGACAAATAAATAACCAGCGTCCTGACACAGGTACGGCTTACCCACACCATAATAAGGGGCGCCATCAGCCTCTTGACGTAGACTCGACATATCCACACCATTATACTGGGCGTCACCAGCCTTCTGGCACAGGCTCGACTTATCCACACCATTATACTGGTCGTCACCAGCCTTCTGACACAGGCTCGACTTATCCACACCATCATTAGGGGCGCCATCAGCCTCCTGACATAAACTCGACATATCCACACCATTAAATTGGGCGTCACCAGCCTTCTGACACAGGCTCGACTTATCCACACCATCATTAGGGGCGCCATCAGCCTCCTGACACAGGCTCGACATATCCACATCATTATACGGGGCGTCACCATGCAGCCTTCTGACACAGGCTCGACTCATCCACACCATCATTAGGGGGCGCCATCAGCCTCTTTACATAGGCTCGTCATGTCCACACCATTATACGGGGCGTCATCAGCCTACTGACACAGGCTCGACTTATCCACACCATTATACGGGGCGTCATCAGCCTCCTGACACAGGTTCGACTTATACACACCATCATTTGGGGCGCCATCAGCCTACTGACACAGGCTCGACTTATCCACACCATTATACGGGGCGTCATCAGCCTCCTGACACGGGCTCAACTTATCAACACCATTATACGGGGCGTCATCAGCCTCCTGACACAGGTTCGACTTATCCACACCATTATACGGGGCGTCATCAGCCTACTGCCACGGGTTCAACTTATCAACACCATTATACGGGACCTCATCAGCCTCCTGACACATGTTCGACATATCCACACTTTTATACGGGGCGTCATCAGCCACCTGCCACAGGGTCGACTTATCCACACCATCAAAGTGTTTTCATAAATAAATATATGAATAGTAAGTTTTCTCAAAACTTGACTACCATGGTAAAGGGCATGGGGGCTCTTTCTAAAATGATAATTAATTTTTAATAGAGCTATCAGGGAAAATATTTTTTTTCGACATAATCAGATTAAAAAAACCCAGAGCTAGTCATTTACAGAATCTCGAAAATAGTAATAATACAGATTTAAGTTGTCTTCCAAAACACCTAATCGACATTTCACTCTACAACAAAATTATTTAGAACATTTTTTCCTATATTGAATCGGTTGCTGCCGACAATGATGTAGAGTAACAGGTGGAAAGGCCATAAAAAGATGAGAGTTTAATTTCGACATCTTTCGATGTCGCCGATGCTTGGTGCTGGGAATGTGGTTAGGCTACTTGAGGCGGGCCATAGTGGGCCATAGTGGGCCATAGTGGGCCATAGTGGGCCATAGTGGGCCATAGTGGGCCATAGTGGGCCATAGTGGGCCATAGTGGGCCATAGTGGGCCATAGTGGGCCATAGTGGGCCATAGTGGGCCATAGTGGGCCATAGTGGGCCA
>SDVV010022051.1:0-13015 GCA_016164225.1 Gammarus roeselii | reverse complement strand
TACAAAAAAAAAGCATATGAAGAAGCAACACAGACAGAGACAGACAGAGACAGATACAGACAAACAGAGACAGATAGACAGACAGAGACAGATACAGACAATGACAGACAGAGAGACAAAGACAGACAGAGACATTCAGAGAAAGACAGGGACAGAGTCACACAGAACTAGAGATCCAAAGAGGCAATCTCTGCCCATCCTTCAATTTGCATTGAAGTGAACCTCCCGGAGTCCCCTCAGGTGGGACTCGCTGTGTGTGTTGTTCTCGGCTCTTCGGATACGTTCTCGTTTCCCGGTTGTGGTGGCTGCGCGTTTCTCCTGGGGGTGATGGGGGGAGGTCGAGGGACCGGGTCGCTACCCCCGTCATCACTCCCTCTGTTGCTGTCCGTCTCGGAAGCTTCCATGCGGCTGCCGCGCGCGCCAGCTTCAGTCCCGCAGTTGAACGCCGTTGCTGTTTGCCGGGTCGGGTTGGATAGCCCTGTCCCCTTCGTTTATGGCTCCCTCCGCAGAGACGGCTGTCTCGATAATCGTGGTCTGCTCCAGCTGGATTGTAGTCTCTTCGTCGGGGATCTCAGTATCTGTACCTGAGCTGGTGTCTTTTCTGCTGCTGTGGTCACCCTCGCCTGAGCTCGTTTAGCTGGCTCTAATGTCGTGCTCAGGTCTGGCCAGCGCGGTGTTGGCGGCCCCCGCAGAATTTGTTGGGGGCACTTGGTTTCTGGTGTTTGTATTTGTGTTGGAAAGGGTCTCTGTGTCTGAGGAGTCCGCACCTCTGGCAAGGGCGGAAGAGGGTTTCTTCCTCTTCCTTTTCCTCTTCTTCTCCTTCCGCCCGTTGCCTGCGGTGAATGGGTGTGTTGAGTGGGTTGCTCCATCGTTGGGATGTGCACGGGGGGAGGTGCGCAGGTGTTTGTGTTGTCGTGCTGTTTGGGTTGGGGTTTCCCTGTTCAGCGGTTTGCCCGAGGTCTTTGTAAAACCTCGTGTTGATCAGGTCTGCCATTTGGCGTGATCCTGCGGCGTTGAGGTGGATTCCGTCCTTTCTGTAGAGCGCCCTCTTGTTCTCGAAGGCGAACTAAGGGTTAACAAATCGCACCCCTGCTGTGTTGCACAGAGCCCTGGTTATGATTGGCCTCCTCTGGCACAGATTTATAAACTTGGCTAACCGAATATTACCGCGCGAGGTGCGTTGTGAGTGTCCCTAGAAACAGTGTAGGACTTAGGCCTGTTAACCCTTAGCTTGAGTTTCACATGGAGGTCCCTTGCCTAGCATATATTTCATTCCCCTCCGATGTTTGTGTTTGAAAAGAAGCAGGTGGTTCCTCGCAGATCGTGTAACGTAGGAGACATAGACGAGTGAGGGCCATTTGCGCACCCTGAAAATCTCCGTGTCAGCCATAGGGGGAGGGGAGACTAGATCCCATAACACTGTTTAGCGCAGGGTTATTTTATTGTTCAAAGATGGGAGGAGCCCACAAAATCCGTTAACGGATTTTGTTGGATATTTACCAATGAGGCTGGGGTAGTAGGACGCCACGCCTCTTAGATGACCCAGAAAGGTGAATCCTCTCCCTCATTGGAAGGATCCTTTGATACTCATGAAGATGGCCCTCCCACTTATTATCCAGGGCAGCCCCGAACGACAGAGGGCAAGACAGACACTTGCGATCGGCCACAGCCATCGGTCAGGCTCTTGCCATCACCTGAAGCCTGCGGGCTCAGGCCTTCTACTTTACCCTACGCCCGTCTTACACTTAACACTTTTCTTTTTGATATGCACTTTTTGACTTGTGTCTGTTATTACAAATCTATGTTCAGTACTCTATTGATAGAGTAACTTTTGTCTTGTTACCCGTTACAAAAAGACAATTATAAAACCAATGTTTCATCATTCCAACCTTGATTTACCCGATTAGAGCAACCGTGGAAGCTTGATCGTAACACCCTCACCCTTTTGTTCAGGGCGATGACTTTGCTGTGTGCCTCTCTTGAGATGTTGAGGCGGGTGACAAGGCCAATGATGATGCCTTCGGTGTTTCTTCCCTTCACTGTATCTATTAGGGCCAGTGAGTTGGCCATGGAGGGTTTGGTGATGCCGGTTTGCCCCCTCTGTAGGAAGAGGTTGTTTCCTCCTGCCAGTACAATGATTGAGCTGCGTTGGTCGATAGTCATGTTCGACACTACTGCTCTAGCTCGGGAAAGTTTTGCACCTGGGATCGCTTTGGCAATCCGGTTTAGAGGATTTAGCTCGGGGAAATAGCTGAGTCCCCACTAACAAGTCTCCGACAAGATTGTTGGTCAGCTCATTGTGGCTGCTGTTGTTGTTGTTTGGCCTTTTCTTATTCTGTGAACTGGTTATTTGGGCGTTGGGCTCACTGAATGCTCCCTACCTGTTTTGGGTTAGCAGGTGCAATTCTGGGTTTGCAGCCGGCTGAACCCTTGATCTGTTTGAGACCACTCTGAAATCTGTTGAGTTTTCCAAATTTCTCTCCTGGTTTCCTTGGTCTCTGGGGGTAGAGGTGGTGTAGTTCCACCAGGGTAGCCCTGCTTGGCTCGCATTTGCTTGTGGTTGGAGGCCTTCATTCTGTTGTCGATGGCCCCTGTGTCCTCTGTGTTTGGGTCTGGGGCTTCCTTGGCAAGTCGGGTGTCCCAGTAGTCCCACCGGGTAGGTCCCAGGTGGTTTGATTTTGCTGGTGTTGCTCTGCAGTCTTGGCTTTGTTGCCTTTACCTGCTTTCCCTCTTCTTTTGCTGTTGGGTGCTTTGCCGCTAGTAGTTTGCTTCTGGATACTCCCTCAAGCGTGGCTTGTGTCTTCCTCTCGAAGGAAGTAATCATCTGCTGCTTCCCTTCTTCACAGGAGAGAGTCAGTCTGGGTCCTGTCTCTGTTGTTGAGGCTGGTGTTTCTGTTTGGTGTTGGAAGGACCTCTTCTACTACGGGATAGAATTTTGCTGCTGCGGGAGGAATCTCCGCTACTGTGGAATGAATCTCCGCTACTGCGGGAGGAATCTACGCCGCTTTCACCACCTGCAGCTGTGTGAAGTTGTTTTGGAGTTCCTCGACCAGTCACTCGAGTTCCTTGAGCTTGGTCTCAGTTACTGCAGGGTTCTGCTGTGGGGCTTTGGGAATGTTCTGCAGGGCAGCCTTGAGGTTTTGCAGTTCCTTTCTGAGGTTCTGATTTTCCTCTTTCAGCTTCTCATTCTGCATTTTGCACATGCAGAAAGGGCATGTGCTTTTGGCTCCCAGTTTTGTGTAGCAGGCCTCCTTGAAATCCGTGCACCATTTCTGCGTGTCGCACACATAGCATTGGTGCTTGGTTTTTGCTGGGCCGGGCTGTTCTTCAGTGGGTTGCCGCTTTTGCCTCTGCTCCATCTGCTGCTTGCTTCTTTCTGATCCTCTGACTGGATCGGGTGGTGCTGTCTGAGTGGTACAAGGTGCTGGTGTTGCTGTCCTCTTTAGGCCGTTTCGGGCCTTGCCTCTTGTCGTGTGTTTTGCTTCTACTTGCTTGGCTTTTGCCATCTCGTTTGCTTTTGCGTATTCATTCCTTTGATCTGTTGCTTTCTTGAGATCAACTCTGCTGTTGCTTTAAGTCTTATTCTCATGCAGTTGTTGCTATGGGATTTGTTCAAGGGTTTGGTTTTATGGAGGCCCCAGAGGGGCCTCCCAAAAGGGTCCCCTGCTTTCTTGCCACATCCTCCCTCTGCTTGGGCATTTTCATCCTAGTTTGCCTCCAGTGACGCAGGTACATGACCCTAGCCTCACCACCGGCCAAAGGGATATCTCCATTGGCCGGACGACTAAAAACGTGCTTCTGCTCCCCACAGTGAATTTAACAATATACATCAACCCTACCGATGCACATGGCCATAGATTTTATGATTGCATTGGTCACTTGTCTCCTGATTTTCCGCTTGGAGGGATGAAAGTTACTGGGGGCTTGTTATTTTTAACTAATTTCTTTGCAGAGGGTTGATTCTTGGGGTTGTTGGAACTTTCCTAGAGGTTTGATTGCTGGGTTTTGTAGCCGGGACACTACAAGGTGGAGAAGCGCCCTTGTCCTCCTCATCTCCACCTTTATATTTGCGGTCAATCTGGGATGTGGGGTGTGTATAGCTACTATTATGACCATGAAGCACCAAAGTTTCAACATTCTATGGTCAACCCAAAAAAAAGTTATTTACAAAAACAACGTGCGGCGCGCTACGTCCCCTAATCGGGAGTAATTTCATGCACCAACGGGGGTAATACCCCGCACTCCCCATATAACAATAATTGAAATGCAAATTAAAAGTTGCTTAAAATAAAATTTTACATACAATATTACACTCAACAGGTCTATTTTTTGCTTGTCTTTAGCTGCCATCATACTTAACTGTTGAAGGAATTATTTTTCCAGATTTCAACGCGGGAAACAAAGTTTTACTTCAATAATTGCTATTAGTTTACTGAAAGTAATTTCTCCACATCCTGAACTAATTATGACTAAAATATCAGTAAATGAGCATATATAACGAAAAACAATTTTTAATAATACAATATAACAAGTAATAAACATAGTTCTTTAATTCTATAGCAAACTAATTGCATTAACATGAATACAAGTCATGCTACGTAAGGTATTGTTATCTTAATATGCAAATATGATAAAAAAAAATCATTCCTGGGCATTAAACATGAGTTAACACTTAGGCCTAGCTAGACTTGTCCCCGTGTGTTATAAACATTGGGTCATTATAAAATTGATTACACATTTTGAAATCACCTGTGGTGTCATTATTGTGGGTCATTTACTTCCAGAGGTCATTATATGTGTGGAAAATTGCCTCTAATTACTTTTAATTGAAGAAAAACAAAGATATTCATCAACAAAATAGGTGGGGGGACTCTTTCGAGTCCTGTAGTTGAATAGTGACATTTCCGACGTCTTGGTGCCCAAAAGGGAGGTGCGGGAAAACACCCCGTGTTGCGGACAGCAAGGAATCACCCGGGTCAACGCTACCTCTCAAGTTACAACATTACTTTTCATCTACTTTGCCCTAATACAGCAGAACAATGCAAGCACTGCACCACTTGAATGGTACCTCACCCAACACCAAACACAGGTTCAGTTGTCCCACATGCCATTGGGCTATCATCACTGAACCCCTCATCAGGCACTTAATTGGGATGCTGTCCAAACCATGTGCTTTCACAGCTTGTAGCTATCACCTTTACCCCCTTCCACACATCTCCCTTAGTAAAGTTAGCATCAAGTCTCTCCCAACTCCAGCTTTCATGCACCAACACCCACATCAACAATGTCAGCTCCTCTGATATCCTCAACATTCAGTAACTCATCAAAATATGCAGCCCACCCCTTCCATACATCACCACATTCTAACAACAACTAGCCATTCTCATCTTTCACCATCTCCTCCTTCATAATTTTCACTGGGTAAATCAATTATGTGATAGCTAGCAAGAAACAAAGCAGAAAGGAACCTTCTTGTTTCTTGGTCATAAGCATACAACACAGAATAAAATTGTTGCAACAGAAGAGTGGCAATTGTTGAAGGTCTCAGTCTCAGAGACCTGATGAGTGCTAAGCAAATCCCCAAAAACTAAGATTTTGGCATTTGAGAGGATGTCTGCCACAGCAAGGGATTCAAAATCAGCCACGAGTTCAGCAGTGAAAGCTAGTAAAGATAACCATTCTTCAAGCAGCACTGTAGCTATGCTCAAAACAGATATGTGATGCATGTCTTTCTCACCTCGATTGCCTCAAGACCACCCCACACCTCAGCAAGGCCAGAGTGGAGAGCATGACAGGAGGCACAAATGCCACAGCACGTCAGACTTCCACATACAAACACATCTCACACTAAAGGACCTACTGCCGGCATCAGAAGAGTGAGGAGGAAACACCAGCTTCAGCATATGACCTCTAGTACCAATGCTTGGAGCCAAAGAAAACATAGTTAGCAAATACTCTGATTTCCCATGCAAAATTTTTCAATATTTGATCAGGTCAGCCCTAAGAAGCAGACCCTTAATGGAAAACAAATCAAAGCTCCTAAAATGACCACCATAGTCCATGCCAGAAAGTCCATCAATGTTTTTAGTCCATCTCCTCTGGACAGACGCAGGATGCATACTCAATAAGGGGACAAATATGCAAAATATATACAGCATAAATTCCTGTGACCTGCAAACACTTGATGTCAACAAACAGTTGGCCAACCCACCAGCCTTTGCAGCCACCACACGAATATGATGGTGGAATCGGAGACTGGGATCTACACTGACACCCAAGTCTCTGTGTGTAGGGATAAACTTCAATACTTAGCCCTGCAGGATGTACTGGTTAGCTGGAACCAAAGCATCAAAATCAATATGACCTCCATAAAAGTACAGCACAACACAGTTATCTAGATTTGGTCAAAGGTCCTAGGATTGTGCAACTGAGTTACCTGTCTCCAACCCACTTTGCAGTGACTGGATACCTGGAGCGGCAGACTCAAGTGTCCCTGCGCAAGTATCTCAAGTAAAACGTGTAGTCATCAGCAAATGCTTTGAACTTGCATGAGACACCACTAGAGATGTGATTAATATAAATCAGGAACAATAGCGGCCCAAGGGCAGAACCCTGAGGCACACCACTCGTCACAGCAACTGGGCTGCTCACGCTGTTTGTGCCTAAATAAAAAAATTGTCATCAACAGTCTCCAGTGACATAAGTGGCTAAACACAAATTCTAGATTGCTATGCCACTCATGAGTTAAAATATGTAGAAAAGATTTATGAATAAAAATATTTCATGTTATCAACATCCATCTGCTACACAGTTTATTAAATAGAAGAAGCACTTGAGGTGACTTACCTTGGAGACTGAAACTGTTGATGCCATGGTCTTTTGGAAATACTGTAATTTTATGTTTTTATTACAGTAGCTACCTACTCAATCAAAATAGTTTGACAATCCTGTAAAAAATATAAAATTTATTCAATAGCTCCAACTATAAAGCCTGCTCCATAAACAGCAGTAAGACTCCTAAGATGTAAATAAAATTTGAATCAAAATTTACCATTATTGCAACTAAGCCTGCAGATAAGGAAAGTACAGCAGATCTTCAGCAACCCTTTAGACACTCCCAAAATTTCCAAGCTATTAACATCCAAATTTTTAACATCACTTTTTTCATCAAAATCTCTCCAATATTTTATCACAGTATGTTTATTTGAACCATACATCTCCTCCTCCCCACTAGGTGAATGATTGTTTCTTTTTCTTACCTTTGCAGCTCCCCAAGGGCTCAGCATACCCGATTGTCAGGTGCACCAAGCAAGGAGAGGCTAGCACAGCCATGTGCTAGCCAGGCTAGTGAACACACCTCAGAAAAGGAGCCAAAACAACAACATTCCCAACACAATCTGGCTTGCATGTGAAAAATAAATCCAGTATGTTGCCGGACAAGAGAAAAGTCTGCTCCCTCACCCACTGATGCAAGCCATAAGATGCAAAGCAATCCAAAAACAGTTGATCTGTCAAGTTACCATTTTCTTCCTGCACCAACCAATCCGACCACTTCACCAAGGGCAGGTTGAAATACCCCAACACGACCACCTCACAACCAACACAAAAGTCACTAATCAAACTTATCAGATCAAGATTTTCCTGATCGCCATATGATGGAGGTCTATGAACAGCCAAAATCCACCCATCAAGTTGAACCAGAAAGACTGCTGCTTCATTTGACAAATCCAGACTAACCTCCTTACACATCAGTGATTTTTTCAAATACCTACAAACACCATGTTTTCTCACTCCAGATGCAAATCTCTTCACACAACAGAAAATCCATGAACCTCAACATAAGAAGAGCAACCAGAGCTCACAAGCCAAGTCTCACCAACCACAAACACCTTCAGCCTATTTTCTGAAATAAAATCTATTTTGTTCGTATGACTATTGTCCTTTGCCTGGCCAATCTACAGCAATGAAAACTGGGAGACAGACAACTGCAGAGACCCCCAACAATTGATGGGCCCAACACCCGCAGCACCACACCCGCGTTCACCCGTAGCACCGCCGCGGCAAACAGCAGCCCTCTCAATGAGGCCGCCACCGCGGCCACCAGAATCGCAACCGCGGTCACCAGAGCCGCCATCGCTGCCACCAGAGCCGCCATCGCTGCCACCAGAGCCGCCATTGCTGCCACCAGAGCCACCATTGCTGCCACCAGAGCCGCCACCGCGGCCACCAGAGCCGCCACCGCGGCCACCCGAGCCGCCACAGCAGTCATCTAAACCGCCACAGCAGTCATCTAAACCGCCACAGCAGTCATCTAAACCGCCACCGCGGCCACCACGATCACCATAACCACTCCCGCGGCCACCATAACCGCTTCCGCGGACACCAGAACCGCCTCCGCGGACACCAGAACCGCCCCTGCGTACACCAGTACCACCCCCGCGGCCACCAGAACAGTTTCCGCGGCCACCAGCACAAACACCGAGGCCACCAGCATAACCACCAGCAACGCCACTGCCTCCACACCCAGCCGCACCCCGGTTTGCAGCCGTCGCCCCACCGCCAACAGCGGCCCTTCTCGGAATAATCTCCTGTCGCTATCTGTAGGTTAAGTCCCTCTGTATGCGAACAGACTTGAGCTCATCCAAGAATCTTAAATTCTTGGCACTATGCAGCAGCATCCTCTAATGAGCACAATTCAGAAGTTTAGCTCTGAACAAGCTGGTTTTGCCGATCCTCACTAGTCCATTGAGTTCAACTTCTCCGATGTCCAGGGTCAAACAAACTGGCAAATTCCTTCTTCACACTCTCAGCACTGCCAGTCTGGAAACCTGAGGGCAATCAAGATTTGGCAGCGCTCCTCTCTCAGTTCTGCACGAATCCTCTCCCTAGAGACTGTAGCTTCATAGGCCATGGACCCATCAAGTGGCTTGTTGGCAGAATGACCGCCAGATGCCGACTCAATTCTCCTTGACATCTCATCAACTCTTTTGGTAAGGGATCCAACAGCAACCAACAACTGATTGAAAGCTGACACAAGTTCAGTCTCCTTGCCAGGAACACAAGAAGAACTGGTTCTACAAGAAAATCTACAACTGCAACAAAAATACTGCACAGCATGGCCAGTATCCTTCAAAAGACAACTAACAACATCCTCCTCTACCCCAAGACAAGACACACCAGCGTGAAATTTCCCGCGGCAGACCAAACAAAAAAACGAAGCCACCCAAAAGAACGACATCACAGAAAGAACAGTGCACATCCCTGCCAGGCAGCCCATGAACCGCTGAGTCCCCGCCAGCAGCCAGCGCATCAGCAGCCAGCCCACCCCTTCCAGTCAAGCCCCCAGACATTAAGGCCACTGCTGCCTCATGTTTTTTTGAAGTTCAATGAACTTCCGCCGCCGAGATGCCGCCGCAACCGTAGACCTCCAGCAATGCCAAAGAAGAGGCCACTGAGCCAACAAACTCATGCTACGACTGGTAAGCATCCGACACTTCAGTTTCTTCATCGTACTGGATGCAAGAGCTGTCCATCATTATCCAGGCATTGTGAGAGCTCTTCCATCTCTTGTAGAGAATTTTAATCTGATCTTCCTCTCAACTCACTTCAACCACAATACACTTGTACATCTTGAGATCCTTTCTGTCTCTCACCCTCACCTTGTCTCAACACTCAACACTTACAGCCTTAGGCATCATGGTCCTGTATCTTGAATACTGTGGAATTCTTTAACCAGTTCTTGCAAATAGTGAGGCCTATCAAGTCCTTTCCTTCCAGATCTCTTTATGAGTTGGTTTGGTTAATAATCAGTAGCTATGTGAACAAATGCAAATTCCAACACAATCAGTAGCTGTTCAGCACAGGGCATATAGCTACAAATGTATACCTTGTTTTACAATTCCATTCATTATCAATCAAACTCAACATTAAAAAGTTTCAGCATAATAAAGGAAGTTTTAGCACAATATAAGAAGAATCAGCACAAAAAAACAGTATAAAATAGAAGCAGAAGTATGTGCTTAGCAAGGGTGTACACACAGAACTTTATATCAGTCCAGCCCCCCTTCAGGTCTCCCTCATTCCACTTCACCTCCTCTTGTCAGAAAAAAGCTTCTTCCTCTTGTCAGCAAAAAACATTCAGTTAAACAGTAGCTGTTTAGCACAGGGTGTATATGACTTGTAAAAGTAGACTTGCACAAACTGCCACTCAGTAAGTTGGTCACTGTACTTCACTGTCCACTGATGGTCACAGTACCTGTTTGGCACAGGGCGTATACAAACGAGCTGTTTGGCACGGGGCATATAAGAACTTCTCTCATTTTACACATTCTTAACTGGCATAGCTATAACATTTATGGCCAACAATATTGTTGGTAGTCTCCATGACCTGCATCACACTGCAGTTAATAAACAGCACGGGAGCTATACTTGATTGGGAAATAATCACATAGCGTGTGGGGTTTACTTTAGCTTTGTCATTGGACTGCATAATGATATAGGGGATAATGTTTGTATCAAACTAGCACTGAAAAGTAATAAAAAATCACTTGTCATCCTTTTCTCTTTTGCTTCATGATTTCTGCCTTTTGGCACTAGCTTACATGTTTTCTTCCAATGCAGAAATGGCTACCTTAACCCCAGTTTCCCACTCCACTTCTTCACAGATCCTTCATCAATTTATTTTCTTGTCTTTACTCCTATGTATTTTCAATCCAGTTAGTAATCGGTACGGGAAAAAATTCGCTTCAAACTAGCTAGTCAGTCTTTGCAGATGGATTTCTCCTTTCTGAGGTTGTGCTGTGTCAATTTAAATTCTCTGATGAATAAGGTACCTTTTATTGGTCATATGGTGCAGCGGTGAGATATGCTGTTGGTATGCGGGTGCGAGTCATGGTGTACTTCTTTGGTGTCTTCATCCTTTGCTGATTTGCCAGGGTTTCAGCTTGTGAAGGGGGATGTGGTGGGAGAAGTGAAGAAGCATGGAGTCTGTTTGTATGTTGCAAACAATTTGAAGATTGTGCCAATTGAGGTGACTTTACCCAATGTGCAGCCATTTTCCTCCTTGATTATGATGTTTTGGTTGTGGTGGCTCACCGCCCACCCTCCCACTCACCTGAGGAGAGTGCTAAACTGATTTAACTAATGATGGAGTTCTGAGTAGGCGGAGAGGTTGTTGTTCTTGGTGGAATAAACTTGCCTTCATTGGATTGGTCTGCAGATGTTTTCTGTAATTATATCCCTCCTGTTGATTCCCTGCTTCCTGATTGTTTTTCTTCTTCTTGGACTCACTTGGTGGGTGAGGGAAGGTACTTTATTTGATTCGGGTAGCATTCTTGATCTGGTGTTGAATACAGAAGAGGGTCGTCTGTCTTCTGCGGTGGCTCTTCCGGGGTGCTACCATGCCCCTGTCATGGTGGAGTATATCTTTCAGATGAATGATGTTGCAGGAGATCCTGGTTTGAAATCAGTTATGCGGTCTTGTGGTGATTACAGGAGCATGAGAGGTTTTAGAGGGTGTTGACTGGCATTATGAGTTCCTGTATGGCACTGTGGAGGAGAAATATAGTTTGTTTCAGTCAATAGACCATTCACTTGTAGACAAGTTTATTCCCACTTGAGACTCTGTTTCACGACCAAGCTTGTTACGAGGCCCTCCTAGGAGCTGATGACCAGTAGATCTAGAACTTGGGTGCAGTATAAGCTTCTGAGGGGGGAGCTAGGTAGGCAGTATGGGAAGGTGTTGGCATCCTTGCAGAGATTTAGTGGGCCTAATTTTGAGTACAGAAATTTCTCATGCTACAACCAGTGTCTGTATGAGCGGAAATTAGCAGACAACTTATCTGTTACTCCCAAGATGTTTCACTCCAATATCAGAGGAAGAAAGAAGAGCTGACTTCTGTTGGTCTTCTGAAGCTTCCATCTTGTGAGGTTGTTGCTGGTCAGAGAGATGTGAGTCAGCTGTTTATAAACTCCTTTTCGTCTGTTTTGTGGATGCTGATCCTGCCGACCCTTCCCCACATCAGTTTTTTCTTGGAAAATTTAGTGGGATTTGTGTGACTGGACTGTTAGCTTTCCAGGTTTTGGCTGGTTTAGACTTGTCTTCTGCCCCTGGAACTAATGGCATTCACCCTGGTGTTTTCAAGTCATGTTCTTGGCAGCTGTCATTGCCCTTGTCTCAGATTTTTGCAAAGTCATTAGGCCTGGGAGTTTTACCAGAGGTCTGGAAGAAATCTTGTGTTGTTCCTATATTCAAGTCTGGTTCATGAAGTAATCCTCTCAATCACCAGCCTGCAAGTCTTACTTCTGTTTGCTGTAAGGTGCTGGAGCGGGTTATTGTGTCCCAGGTGGTGTCTTTTCTGGAAGATTCTAGGCTTTTGTCTGAGGGTCAATTTGATTTCAGGGTGGGAAGGAGCACCAAAGACCATCTTTTGCTTACATAAGGCAAGGTTGCAGATCTGGTAGATGAAGGAATGGTTGTCAATGTGGTCTGTCTGGATTTCTCTAAAACGTTTGATGTTGTCAGTCACTCGGTTTTGTTGGACAAACTGAGATGTGTGGGTATTCCGTGTGGACTGTTGGATTGGATTTGTAATTTTCTGATAGGGAGGCGAATGTGTGTTTATGTGGGGGGAGTTGTCAGTGACTTCCAGGAGGTGACAAGTGGTGTGCCCCAGGGTTTTGTGCTGGGTCCGCTGTAGTAGTGCAGGCCTACTACTCATTAGTATTTATGTTTTTCATCTTTGTTTTGTCAGCCTGTTTTAATCAATTTACCTTGCACCCCTTCATTCATCTTTCAATCTCAATAAAGTAACTTGCCCTTCCCTAGAAATTGTTTGCCTATAGTTATAATGTTGCTATGCTTGCTTCTGAAAATGCTTGTTATTTTATTAATTGTTTTTCTGCTTTCTCCCTTGCTTTTGCTTGATTAACGTAATGCATGCATAAACAGAGTGCTTATCACACCTCACCACCCAGCATTGCAGATGGAATATCATTGCCTGACGCTCCTGGAACC
>SDVV010022050.1:0-13015 GCA_016164225.1 Gammarus roeselii | reverse complement strand
GGGGGGAGCAGCCGTCACAACAACTCACAACATGGGTAGCAGCCATCACAATGCCTCACAATGCCTCACAGCGGGGGTAGCAGCTGTCACAACACGATCCTCACAATGCCTCATAGCAGAGGAAGCAGCCGTCCCAACGCCTAACAATGCCTCACAACGGGGGTAGCAGCCGTCACAACTTGATTCTCACAATGCCTCATAACGGGGGTAGCAGCCGTCACATCTCGATCCTCACAACAGGAGTAGCAGCCGTCACAACTGCTCATAATGTAGTCGTAAAACCGAGCCTACGGGCCGCTGACCTCCAAGAGATCATAATAATATTAAGAGAAGCTACTAATTTGTCCGTTGTGGGATGTCACCAACGAATAATTAAACTGATGCAAATCAGTGAAAGAGTTGGTATGAAAAAATCACTGGAGGAGCATATAAATATGCTTGAAAAGCCTCATAACGAGTGGTCAAGAATCTAACTATGCTTGAAAAGCCTCATAACGAGTGGTTAAGAACCTAACTATGCTTGAAAAGCCTCATAACGAGTGGTCAAGAATCTAACTATGTTTGAAAAGCCTCATTACGAGTGGTCAAGAATCTAACTATGCTTGAAAAGCCTCATAACAAGTGGTCAAGAATCTAACCATGCTTGAAAAGCCTCATAACGAGTGGTCAAGAATCTAACTATGCTTTGAAAGCCTCATAACGAGTGGTCAAGAATCTAACTATGCTTAAACAGCCTCATAACGAGTGAGCGAAAATCTACATATGCTTGAACAGCCTCATAACGAGTGATCGAGAAACTACTTATGACTGAACAGCCTCATAACGAGTGATTGAAAGTCTACATATGCTTGAACAGCCTCATAACGAGTGATCGAGAAAAAAAATCTACCTATGATTGAACAGCCTCATAACAAGTGATCGAAAGTCTACATATGCTTGAACAGCCTCATTACAAGTGATCGAGAATTTTTTTTTACCTATGCTTGAACAGCCTCATAACGAGTGATCAAGAATCTAACTGCTTGAACAGCCTCATAACGAGTGATCAAGGAAGTGGAATCAAGTAAAAAGCAAGGAATGTATTGAAGAATTCATGTTGAGGTCCAATAATTGCTTCTATTGGCTACGAAGAGAAACGTCATGTGTAAAATATGTCGGCTTGTGTCGTGGACAGAATGACCAAGGAGGCTGGTCAGTGAGACAAAAGAGGCTGGCATCGTCCCTCCTGCTCTCGGCTACAATCTAAAAGTATAAAATTGATTGTGGTCAGATTATTTACCTGGCCATCGCAACTAATTGTATATAATTAATAGGATATCAGTTTCTTTTCTGGGATTCTTGGTAGTAGGACTTGGGTCCCCAGTGCCAATTAGTAGGAAATAAACGTATTAGAATGCCAAAACAGAGCCAGGGTTGAATTTCATTAGAGTATCGGAATTATACTTGTGGTGTGTATCATGTATACTGTATAAACAATTGGGATTGCCTCGATACGTTGCCGGCTCTTACTTATCATAGAAATGTGTGCTTTTTGTTGTTCAGACGCGCTGTACATGATACGTCGAGGGAAGGAGATTGTTTAACTGTATATATGTATGAGAGATTTGTCTTCAAAAAAAGAAACCTTCTTACATCACACAATACTCCTGTAATGCTGCCTTGATATTTTAATGAGCCATGATGCTATAATAATCAGTGATGGAGGACCCCAACACGGGCTTCGCCGAACAATACTGGTATGATAAGCATGCTAACGTGGCCGCATGATGTGAATGAGGCATACTGCCATCTACCAGCACAATGGGACTAAGCACAATGGAAGTAAGGCACTCACTATGCGAATCAAGTGTTGGAAGGCTACATGGTTCAGCAACGGGCGCCTGTTTGGTGAAGGTATTCATCAAACATGAAGTATATAAATGAAGAACTTAATGTTGAAGAATTTACTGAATATAATGTTACGCCAGAAGGAAGTCTGGATACGTTATATGTATATTTAAAGCTTAAACAATAGTTGTACAAAGGCCAGTGTTTTGATGACCAACAAGATGCTGTATCTCTTCATGTTGAAGGGGTGATGTTTAGATATTGTTGATGTTTATGCTGGATCTGAAGAGCTTGTGGAAAATAAATCAGTATAGTGACCGTAGGGAAATCACTTAAATATAAATATGTTTCTCAACTTCAACAATTTTCCCTGATGCAGCAACCGCTTTTATTCTAGCATTACTTTTTTGCTGAAATACATGATGAACAGATGAAGTTGCAAACGGTCATGAAGAAATTGACATAAATAATAGTATATGTGATACCTTCAACTTCCTGACCTAACTGAGTTGACAGGTAGGGTTAAAAGGCTGAATCTGCTGCATCATTGCCCCGTCCGCATCTGCTACTCCATGACACCAGCTCGTCCGTGTCTGCTTGCTGCCCTGTGCTTTGTCCATCCCAGCTGCCCCATGCCACGTCCATATCTATTGCTCCTGCTGTACCCGTTGCCTTAAGTCAGCCGTATGCTACGTCCGTACCTGCTGTCCTTGCACTTGCCATCTACCCCATACCAGCTCCATGCTCCGTCCGTACCTGCTGTCCCTGCATTTGCCATCTACCCCATGCCAGCTCCATGCTCCATCCGTACCTGCTGTCCCTGCACTTGCCATCTCCCCCAAGCCAGCTCCATGCCCCGTCCGTACCTGCTGTCCCTGCACTTGCCATCTACCCCATGCCAGCTCCATGCTCCGTCCGTACCTGCTGTCCCTGCACTTGCCATCTCCCCCAAGCCAGCTCCATGCCCCGTCCGTACCTGCTGTCCCTGCACTTGCCATCTCCCCCAAGCCAGCTTCATGCCCCGTCCGTACCTGCTGCCCCCAGTCCCAGCCCCGTCGCCGCAGCAGCTGCCCCTTGCAGCTTGCTCAGTTCCTGCTGGTAGGCGTCGAGTGCCATCTTCACATCATCAGGTCCCCTGTGAAAGAGAAGACTCTGCCCCAGGAAGGGGAACAGCAGCCCCGGGTAGTGGGGGTGGTCCCGGTGGAGGGGAGGCAGTGGAGGAGGGTGGTTCTCGTGGTGAGGAGGAGGGTTGGGGGGCCGACTCATGAGGCGCATCAGTTCTTCTTGGTAGAAACGGGCCACCTTCTCTGGGGCGTGGTGGTGGTGGTGGTGGTGGTGGTCATTGCCGCCCCCGATGCTAGTAGCAATGGTGGAGGAGGCGTCTTCTTTGCTCATGAGGCGAGGTCGAATGCGAGGAGTGGATACGTCACGGGAGAGTGGGCTGCAAGGCGGGAGTAGATGATAAGTCTGTTTAATTCATTGTTAAGTATTTTATAAAATACGTAGAGCGTTTCAGAGAATATCCGAGTAGAGGTTGTACATGAAGATAATTACTTCAATGGTAACAAAATCAACCTTTAGAACAAAAATGTTACTGTGTGGACGAACATATGAATTTCATCCTGAAGAATAATTGCATATTCTTACCAAATGTATTTCTCCAGACATGAATAGAGAAATTTTATGTAGCGGTAATAATACCACGCTTTTTCATCTGTCGTAATAGCAAGTATGACTTTTCATACCTCATTAAATGCTTAGCCAATCAAAGCGATTAAGTTTGATGTTTATCAACAGAAGTAACAACACAAACCTTCCTTGAAAGCTCCATCAATTGGTGCAGCTCGAGCCGTCTAAAGCTGCAGCTCATCCCGTCATCTACTATAGCATAGTGGCTACGAAAACCGTAGTTATAGCTGTTGCAGTAGCAACACAGCAAGTTATAGTGTTGCTGCTGTTGCAATACCACCTACCCCCGGGACCCACCCTGGTCATTAAAGTCACTAACCCACTGAGTGGGTCTCAACACCACCCTCTCTAACTGCTTAGAAATGCTCTAATGCTGATGCATCGCCAGTAGAGTATAACGGTGCAAAACGCGGATTTTGTCCGCTCTACGGGAGTTTGCATATACATTTCAGCGGCGCGAAGGCGGGCGGAACGGAGGTGAATGACTCCTTCGGACAGACGGACAGCTTTCAGATTATTCATAAGGTATATGTTATATACCTTATCGCCCAACATTGAGATGCGATAAAAAATAACAATGGCAACCTATATGTAAACGTTCTATTTATATAACCTAATAACTTTTATAACATATACCTCATGAATAATCCGAAAGCTGTTCGTCTGTCCGAAGGAGTCATTCCTATTCGTTCCCTCTCGCGCAGCCCACCTCTGTTCCGCCCGCCTTCGCGCCGCTGAAATGTATATGCAAACTCCCGTAGAGCGGACAAAATCCGCGTTTTGCACCGTTATACCCTACTATCGCCACCCCGATGCAGGCCGTGCATCATTGCGCACCAACTGATGCCGTATTTGTACGCACCTGCCGTTTTGCCCTGCACCCCCCCCAGATGCCTCCCCCACCAGATGATGAGCTCACGACAAATACGTTGTAGGTTTTGTTGTACGAAGCGTCAACGAGGATTGTCATTACTTCCTCTTCGTCTGGGATTTGTTTTCTTTGGCAAAGTTATTGAAAATGTTGATGCTAGCCTGTACGTGAAAATATCCGAATGATCAAAGTTTTTTGCTCGTGATCATGAGATTCATACAAGTAGTTCAGGAGTTGTTCTATCTTGAATTGGTTTACGAAGCGGTCGTTACGTATTATTTTTAATTTCTGGAGAACGAGAGAAAATCAATAATTACGAAGAAAAAAACATCGACAAGTGAAGCACTTTATCGAGGTTACAATGCCACTATCATTTCCAAGTCGAGGATTAAGTTGTCGTGAGTGCATAGATGCGTATATATAGGTTTGCGCTGCCGGCTTACGAGGGTGTAGCATAATGCTCAGCATATTCGTCAAGGCAATTTCGTCTCTAAGTGAAGGTGTTATGGGTTTGCATGTTTATACCAACCCACCCTCGCAGACGACTAAGCTTAGGGTCCCTCCGTTACATGCTCGTCAAACTGGTTGGCTGTGCAGGTCGCAGGAAGTGTGTTGTTACGATATTTCATCAAATTGGGCTAAACGCATGCAGTGGAGACCGATCACCCCGCGGGAGCTTCTTGAGAGAGATCAATCGAGCGACTGATGACACGTTGTTGTTGCTAATGCCGAGCCACTGATTTACATTCAGCTCCACGCTCATTATACTACCGCAAACAATGGCGACCGATACACGAACGATTCCACAAGCAATTACCGTAGTCGTTACATTGGAATACGTAGATATTTACTAGTAGCTTCGGCCAAATGTGTGATGTGTACCTACCAACTAGTGAAGTGTAACGACGGCCACCTTAACCTTGACTGGGAATCAAATGTACACAAGTTGAGTTTATGAGGTTTTCATCGAAGTCGAAGGCCTCATAGTTATTGTTACAAAAAAAATCTTGAGCATCGTAAATGGAAATTTGTTGATAATGTAATGGTGCGACCTTTAAAGTGTGGTATCTCTCAATAGCGGTTCACCTCTTCTGGATTCTGACCGGCCTCTCAAGTCCTTTTTATTGATGACGTGGGACAGATGGGTCACTGGCAATAAGCTGAGGGAGCGTAGCTATCGGTTTGGCGATTGCAGAACCGTTACACAAATCCTTAACTAAGAGTCCTTAAGTTTTGACTTACTAAATTGTGTTCCAGAATCATTCCAACAGAGTGAATTAATTTATCTTCGATGTACTCACCTGGGAGAGTGGGTCGAGCTGGCGGGGGACTTGGAGTCGGTGCTCCTAGAGTCCTGGTCGTGGGAAGCGTTGGCCACGGAAGCTGCCACGGAGGAGGGTACCATGATACCCCCAGCTAGAGAGCCCGGTGGGAGAGGCACCCCGGGATGAGGCCCGGACATTGCGCGAGAAGCTTCACTGAGGATGTGCTGGATGCGCTCCTCGGTGACCGACTCTTCCGAGCCGCCCCTCATGCCGGTGACCCCATCCTTGTGGGTACCTAAAGAGGGAGAAAGAAATAAGGGCGTTATTACGTTTCACTGTGATTGGATATCTACATATTGTGACCAGATATCTGACCGCTACCCAAGGAAACTGGGGCAAGCCTAATCGAGGATATACATTTCGGTTACATTTTTAGTTCCACGTGAAAATACCTAAAAAATATTTTAATGTGAAGGCACCGCGTCTATTGGCCCTAGCGACATAATATTATTCGGTTTCGTAAACAAAGGAAGAACTTCGACAAAATTCGAGAACTGGCAAACAATGCCATAAGAGCTTTACAGACACCGCAGCTGCTTTGCATTGTGAGTTCGTGCCACGTACACGGATTGGCTGCGGCAGTCACATAAATACCAGTCGCCTACAAGTCATGTTTTTACCTTGATACGAGAGGTAATTTATTTGTCAGAGATATACTCCCATTCACAGAGCACAGTTCTCCTCCGGTTGTTTGAGGATCACACTCCCTCTGTTATAATAAGTCGGTTCGAGTGGTCGATTTTTTGCACCGGCCCGGAATAAGTCTGTTAGCGAGTGAGGCGGTCGTGAGTTTTTTGAGCTATAAGTCCGTAGTCACGGAGTGGTTTTAGCCCCAACAGAAGCCGTTAACAGACAAATAAGCCATTACGAAGGGCGGTAAATGTCACTCGGGATGCCAAGGCCCGCCAATGAGGGATGGGAGGCAGCAGTGACGATACCTTGAGGAGGTAGCACAATGGAAGGGCCTGCGCTAATATCAGTCAAGGGAGAGGGGGGGGGGGAACTAGGTACCGCGATTGGTTGGTTGGATAAAACATGTCAGTGAATTTATGTAAACATGTTGCCGCTGTTCTGTGATAATTGGAGGGAAGTGTCATGATCTCAAATAAATGAAAGAGGAAGTGTGAAATTTAAAAGCAAATAAAATAATACCAGAGAATAGACGCGAATGGCTTCTGATACTGAAAGAAAATGAGGATAGTGAGAGAAAATGAGAATGTGAATAGATAAGATCTCAAAATTAAACGTTTTGGAATCTATATAGTTAGGCTAGAGCAGATGGGTCACTCATTTGTCTGTGGTTCTGACCCCGGTGTGCCTATGATACACTCTATAGGACACACATGGTTGACATGTCTCGGCTTGATGGACTACTTGCTAGAGCACACTTGATACCAGTACTGTTAGCCCACGCTCACTCGTGCCAAGCACAAGTCTCTGAAACCGCGACACAATCCGTAGTGAACTGGCTTACGACACCTCGAATAAAGCCCGTCGAATTAGAGGGCCCAGAGATTTAAGGAAAGATTAATGTGTCGAGGAGACTAATGTGCTGCGATAAGGTGGGTAAACCGAGATCAGAAATAGCGAATAACGCCCAAATGAGGTCAGGCCGGCCATTACAGGTGCTAAAAACATCGGTTCGGGGGGAAACACTCTTTACTTGCCGTGGTGGGTCACGTGTCATGAAGGTACATGCGTGAAGAGAAGAACACCCTTAGGTGGATCTGGCTACAGACCATCAACACAAACAAATCGATCAGTAATTATTGAATTAACGTACTGATACATTCTTGTGTTGGCGGCAGTAAAACAATAATGAAATTTTTGGCGCTGAAGACAATCTCATTATATTGATATGCGATCAAAGTGTCTCATCCGAGCATGAATCCGCACATGTCATCTACGCATGTTATCCGCGCTTGTCATCAGCGCCTGTCATCCACGCATATCATCCACGCGTGTCGTCCATGCGTGTCTATCATACTCTCTAAACTCTTTTTTCACCTTTCTTTCGTGGCAGTGCCTATCACTAGTTGCGCCGTTCTCCTCCACTTCCAAGTCAGAAATTGGAGGCGGGTTATTGTCGGTCAAGGGACGGCAACCAGTCAAGTCAACTAATTTTTGCCAACTCTCGGCGAACCTTTGGCTTACCGTCGGCCAACCTTCAGCCGACGGTAAGCCTCTCTTAACTCCTGCGTGGGTGTCACAGTTCCGAGCCATCTAATATGGTCGGAAGCGCGCCTGGATGGCTTAACCAGTAGTTTAATACACACGGGGCCGTAACGGACGCCTGCAGCAGGTAGTGTGGATACAGCCAGACACAGAGGCAAAGACTCGTTCGTCCTCAGATGAACTGTAGACAGACACTTCCGGTTAGGGTAGGATTGATCGGAGGAGCGATGTTAGTCCCCAGCCAAACTGTGATGCTGAGATGCAGTCCAGTAGATGCAGGAATAGTGCGGTACTTTGATGTATTGATGCTGCTGAGACACAATCTAGTGAATGCGGGAGTGGTGCCGGACTGTGGTTTAGCGATGCTGCTGAGATACAGTCCAGTGAATGCGAGAGTAGTGCCGGACTGTGGTGTAGCGATGCTGCTGAGATACAGTCCAGTGAATGCGAGGGTAGTGCCGGACTGTGGTTGTATCGATGCTGCTGAGATACAGTCCAGTGAATGCGAGACTAGTGCCGGACTGTGGTGTATCGATGCTGCTGAGATACAGTCCAGTGGATACAGGGACAGTGTGATACTGTGAGAAATGCACCGACTTGTGTAGATGTTTTAGATTCATGTATCATAACACAAACCAACCACTGCATTATCGTCGGGGGGGCCTGTTATGTGGTAGGCGTTTGGTCGCGATCCACTGAATAGAATCCGTGCAACCAGCCAATCGAAGCGCCTAAACACCCGGGGGCTAAAGTGTTCGTAGGTTTACTCCTCCATAAGCTTGCCCGCTTGGCTGTCATGTTCACGCACGAGCTCTTCAACAGCTCATCGCGCTATAATTAACATGATATTGGCAGTCGAAGAGGTGGAACATAACTCTCTGGAAGCGAGGGAGTGTCGCGGATGGACGGGCAGGAGAGGTGGGGAGGTGGGGGGAGGGTCGTGTTGGAGGGAGGAGGGATGAAGGAACTAGGGAGAAATGACGTCCATTATAGTGAAACGCAATATTAAAATTCACAGTGTTGCAGGGATTACCATTGATACAGAAAGGCCGGTCCAACATTGACTCGGACCCTTCGCTTGTGAACAGAGAGGCCGGTCCAACATTGACTTGGACCCTTCACTTAAGAACAGAGACAACCGTCTCTGCATGCCTTCAAAGGAATATATTTTCTCTGTGCTGCAGCGCCATAACGGTGAAATGAGTCATACATCATCACAGGCATTAAAGAAAACATAGCAAAAATTGATATTGCTTCCATAATTCCACCAAAGTTTCCCATTGCATATACACGTCGACATGATTTATTTGTGAGGTCAGTATTGCATGCAAAACCTTTTTGTTCACGGAACCGTATCAGTCTTGGTAATGGATAGATTGAGTCACGCAAAAGGATAGATTGATTCACTGAAAATGACTCATCACTGCCGTAAAGTGTTCACAAATGCACCTCACCAAAGGCGCGCGATGAGCCTCACATGGAAAGGATAGCGAAAATGCTTTGATATTCACCAGCAGGAAGGAAGGCAGATGCGTGGCATAAATGAACATAGTTGAGAAGGATTCCCATTGGGTATCATCATATGACATCGGAATTAACAGAGAAAAAGTCGTATTCGACGCTGATAAGCTTACCGTTTGGTATAATTTTGAAATAATATAAGACACTTGCGTAAAACAAATCATAAAACATTGTAACGACGTTACACTTGGCTGTGGCAAGCGTCCTGCCCACAGGTTTTACGACGGAAAATGTCAGGTCTGCAGGTGTCACGTTGCAGGAATCCTGCTTTCTGCATCAGCCATTTTAGCAGGTCTTGAGACTGCAGGTGTCACGTCCGAAGGTGTCACACTTGCAGGTATCCCTCGCTCAGGTGTCACGCTGGCAGGGATAACCGCAGCAGGTGTGTCTTCTGCAGATGTCAGGTTTTCATGTGCCACCGGAGCTCGTGCTGCGCCTGCAGGTGCCACTTGCTGCCATCATTAAGCTGCAGCAAGTGTCCCGCCCTGTCTGAGGTCTGCCGTGTTATCTACACCCCTCAGCAGCCGTTCAGGGTGCGATGGGCTGGAAGAGTCTGCGAAGCCTGGGACGGAGACACGCGATCGCTCCTGAGACCGCCGTCCTGTCTGTCTGCATGTCTGTCAGTTAGGTAGTGTATGAGAGGCTGCATGTGACTGTGTGTAGTTCTGCCTCACTGCATGTGAGCCTGTTGAGAGTACGCGTCAGTCATACATGCTGTCAGTCTGTACTCATTTTGTCAGCCAGGCGGCGTTTGGATGTCTGTCTCCCTCCCTCCCGTCTAGCCGTTCTTTCTTGTCTAAAATACATCAGCACAAATTTATTTTAATACAAATTATTAAATAATTTGTATGAAATATGACCCAAAGTTTCTGTGCTCTCCCACCTTCGTTTCGACTTGAAAACCAGTTTGGAAAGTCATTCTGTTAAATAAAAATCAAATCTAACACTGAAAACTCTAAAAAATGTTCCCGCTTACGCGCATATAATATTTACGATTCAAATTGACTCTCGTGTAGGCAATAGATAAAGTATCTTCACCACCATTGCCCGAAAAGTTCAGCTAAGGGATGATTTCTAGTGGTAACTACGGCAAATTATACGCTAGGAATCTGCTCGTTATCCCCGGCTGGGAACTAAAGGGCTCAATGTTGCGTGCCGCTGGCTTCGTTTGCGACGTTCGAGTACCTTCGAGAGCTGCTGAGTGAACACTCGACACGAGACTTTCTTAATTGACTTCCGAAGCCAGTTTGGAGTATTTCTTGCTAGTGCGTCGTCAGTAGGGCGCATTAAAGTAGGATGGGTAACTGAAGAAACAGTTTTAACCTGCATTACATGCATGCAACATGTCTGTTACCCTGATGCTGCTCATCAACAACTGGTAACTCAGGTTATACTACTGAAACTGCCTGTATGCGTTGATAACTTGCGATGCTGAGTTATATTTCCACAGCTATGCTATGAGTGTTGTCTTCAACGTAACATTGTGACAGTTGTTTCCTTAATGACTTCGACCTCTGGCTTACCTAATGCTTTGCAATCTGATATTATATTTGCGCTATCCGAGGCTTTTTATTTCTCTTGCAGAGATAGCGTGTTTGGTAGGAGCAATTATGATCATCACCCCTCATATGAGGGAGTTCAGTTAAGTGTAAACACTCTTTAAGTTGCTCGATGCCAAGGCTTCATTCGTGCTTCAAATGTTGCGTATTATAGCTACACCTTCCAATAAACTTCAAGTCGTCATACACGCTTCAAAGGTTGTAACTGTAGTCAGTTATCGTGTAATGGGAAGAGCGAGGGGGGGGGCGAGGGTGAAGCGCGGGGGGTGAGGGGTTCTAAGGGGCAGATCATTAGTGCTACTTTACAGTACAACACCCACTGTGATGAGCGCTACTGTACAGTACAACACCCACTGTGATGAACGCTACTGTACAGTACAACACCCACTGTGATGATCGCTACTGTACAGTACATCACCCACTGTGATGAGCGTCACTGTACAGTACAACACCCACTGTGATGAGCCCTACTGTACAGTACATCACCCACTGTGATGAAACAGTATACCCTTAACACTGATGAAACAGTTTACCCTTAATGACCTGGGAACTGATATTGAATGCCATTAACGACTCATCAATGACACGAGAGTTAGATGGATTTAGAATACTGAACCGTGACAAATTTGCCTTCGATAGTAATTCCAGAAGAAATAAATAAATGCAAGCATACAAACATTTTTTGTGTATTACAGCACTAGACCCTTTGTAGTTACGTTCTATACATGCAAAATAAAATTATAATAAGAATCGTATCGACCTCTTTTAAATGACTGTACGTGTCACTGCGATAACCATGCGTGTCACCATTGACCTAGCAGCTATCCGCCATACTCTTTGTTCTGCTTGTTTCTTTGCCGTCACTGCCTTTCCTATCTCAACAGGTTCTTCTGTCCCCCCCCCCCCCCTGCACCACGGACGACTCAATTCCTGCTGCTTCCAGCGAGGTCGGCCACCGCCCAATAGCCCCGCAATTGATGGCTGTTTGCCGACTATTGACAGTCAATGAGCGGCGGAAGACATGGAGCCTGCCGTCGCATGATCGCTTCCCATCGGTCCTGCCTCAGGCTTCGTTGAGCCCAAGATGGATATTTTTGCCGCCTCATTGAGCGGGCAGATTGAGTTTGTATTGGTTACCGATGAAGCGAGTCCGGCTCCTCGGAACAGAGGGGAGAATTGGCCAGATTTCTTCTATTTATTGCTTTGATGAGTATGGGACGAAAGTGAAATTAAATGAATGTTATTATAGGGAGCTTATCCTTATAGCTGCCGATGAGTCTGGGTATTTTGGTGGTCAGAAAGGATGAAATGACATCAGGCAGATAACGGACGACGACTCGACAAATTAAAAAACGTATGTTAAGGACGGAAAAAAATCAGTATATCTGTATAGTATTTTAAAAGCTGTTTATATTTGTAGCGTCTAGTATTTAATGATTATTATATAATCGCAATGCCGACACACGGGACCATAGGGTGAACGCATCGCTTGATAAAGGCCTATCACATAACGCGTCGTCACTCATGTTAAACATCACTACAGCAACACTCTCTCCATACACAAGGAATATTTCGACGAAAGCTCAGCAACATCACGCTAATGAATTCCTGTCACGTGCCGACCAGGACGACCTTACCTCGAACAGCTCTGATCAGGGGTTGTCGTACAGCGACGGTCGAATGGGCAGGCTGCTGCATAAACAAAGACGAGGTTTGCAAACAGGCCGATAGAGAGGACCTTAACCGCGGCTGCTTATCGAAATACAAGTGCCTCAAAGGTGGTCTTAACCATTCTACGGCAGTTTTCCTTGGATTACCAAATTTCTTCTAATGGAAGCCTTGATACACGTTTAGCTTTGACTGCCATTGTTTAGCCTGTGGAGGGCGAGTTGTCTATGGCCCTTTAGGGAGAAAACAGGAAACGCTTGGGATCTTGAGACTAAAGCAGGATTTCCCAGAAGAACGTATTTGATTCATGATAGATTCCTTTACATGCAGTACCGGAGAAGAACTTACATTATTTTCAGCTGATAATATTTAAAATAATA
>SDVV010022049.1:0-13015 GCA_016164225.1 Gammarus roeselii | reverse complement strand
TATATACAGAGACTCTGGTCGTTTTGATTCCAATTTCAAGCTAATCGGGTGTACACATCGCTGATGATAGTGTCCATGTTCGCTCTTTCATCCGGTATGCAGATAATTATCAGAAAATGAGCAAATACGCATGTACATAATTTACACTATTTGTTATGTTATAGGCCCATTTGTTTGAAAAATACCTTCTTTTGGTCTATGAATAATAAAAAACTAAAGAAAACTCTAAAACCCCTTACATAGGTTCATCATCGCAAGTAAATTATTAGAGAACAAGTTTTGGTGCGGGCAAATACAGAACAGCCGCGTCAGCCTTCGACCGCTCGTGCAGCAGTTTTCGCTTTTAACCGCCGCTGGAAAAGCACTGTTTCCCTTTCGTTGGGTGAAATCGACGTGTTTCTGCTGTTAGGCATGAGTGCGTCCGCAGCATTATTTGCGGCTTGTGAGCTGAATAGATAGATATACAGCTTGTCTTTGTAGCAGGACAGTGGGCCATAATGCTACTGCCACTTGTAGTACGCCATTAGTATAAATACTGTCTAAAATCGCAACTCTTGGATCAGTTGAAATATCAGCCAAACAGTTGAAACAGACTAAACAGTCTAATTTTCATTTCAACGCTGTTAGAGAGAAAATCTCCCCGTATTCGGGAATGGTCTTTTGTTTCCGAGAAACAATATATAACTTGATTATTTTCCTGCCATGAAATATCCCACAACATTTTATAACTGATCAAATAAAGCGGATGATAACACAATTTCCAGCATAACAAACGATAGTAAATGATGTTCTTCAATAATCGGGAATTTATTAATTGATTAACTGCCGTTTCAAACTATACACCTTTTAGAAGACTCTTTTGAACGCGACAATCACTAGGGTGTATGAAACAGCCCAACATCACGAGAGGCGTTTGGAATAGTCTATAAATTTGTACACCCACGAGAGGTGTATGGAAGTTTGGAGATTGCCTCGGTCACTCTCTCTGGACCGTTTATTGACGCATTATTGACGCTAATCCTTCAACAATTCTCGACTTTAGTCTTCAAACTATAACTCAAATCGCATATATTCAACTTGAGTTCAAGTATTGGAATACCTAAAGACTACGTGGTAATAATACGATGATGTTTTGCAACAAATCCCTTTAGCATTTAAAAAATTATCATCAAAATGAGTTCAAATTGGAATAAAGCAGAAGTCTTTTCCAAAAATAGTACTATGAGAGTTCATCTTATGAGAACAAAAATCATATCTGTTGGACATGACGTGAGACAAATTTAACCATGTCTCAAATCATCACTAAACAACCGTTCGTGTCCTCGTCTTCCCTCCACTCATGTCGTCTCAGTGTTGCCAGCAGCGGCAGCCCCCAGCCTCCACGCTGCCGTCGCCACAGAGGTATTCCCGCTAGCAGCAGGTCAACCAACCGCCCTCAGCCCACACCACATCCGGGTAACCAGCCCAGGTGAACGCAACACTGCACGCACACACAGGCATGACTGACGTACACGATAGCGCTAAACTACACGCACACGGGCAAGGTCACACCCATACTACACTCACTCAGGACCAATTGGAAGGCTGATAAAGGGATGTCAGGAGCAAGGAGGAGCAGGGGGTGTCGAGCAGGACAGGTGGTGTCGAGCAGGACATGTGGTATAGAGCATCGAAGATGATATCCCGGGGCTTGTGGAAGCAAATGTTCAAAGAAAATCCGATAATACAAATGTAATTTTTTTACAATAGTCAAATTGTGTGGCCAATTTGTGTAGGCCCTCTGATTCCTATCAAATTGTAAATGGCTGGCATACTTTGTAACTGAACATCCGGGCCATTTGTACATGATGGTTCATTTGAGCACAGAAAGTTTAACACGCCGCCAAGATGTCCATTTGCTTTCATTGTTATGTATTGATAATCATGGGAGAAAATCAAGTCGTTAGCCACTAGACAACACATGATCTCTGAACACCATCAGCAGTAAAAATAACCACACCTCTGAACACCGTCAGCAATAAATACTACCACATCTATGTACACGTCAGCTATAAATATAACCGCACCTCTGAACACTGTCAGTAATAAATATATCCACTCCTTTGAGCACCGTCAGCAATGAATATAACTACACCGCTGAACACCGTCAGCAATAAATATAACCACACCTATGAACACCGTCAGCAATAAATATATCTACACCACTGAACAACGTCAGCAATAAACATAACTACATCTCTGAACACCTTCAGCAATAAATATAAAACATCTCTGAACACCGTCAGCAATAAATGCTACCACACCTGCGAACACTGTCTGTAATAAATATAACCACACCTCTGAACACCGTCAGTAATAAATATAGCCACACATCCGAACACCATCAGTAATAAATGTAACCACATCTCTGAACACCGTCAGTAATAAATATAACCACACCTCTGAACACCGTCAGCAATAAATATAACCACACCTCTGAACACCGTCAGCAATAAATATAACCACACCTCTGAACACCGTCAGTGATAAATATAGCCACACATCCGAACACCATCAGTAATAAATGTAACTACACATCTGAACACCGTCAGTAATAAATGTAACCACATCTCTGAACACCGTCAGTAATAAATGTAACCACATCTCTGAACACCGTCAGCAATAAATGTAACCACACCTCTGAACACCGTCAGTAATAAATGTAACCACATCTCTGAACACCGTCAGCAATAAACGTAACCACACCTCCGAACACCGTCAGTAATAAATTTAACCACGCCTTTGAACACCGTCAGTAATAGGTATAATCACACCTCCGAACACCGTCAGTAATAAATGTAACCACACCTCCGAACACCGTCAGCAATAACTGTAACCACATCTCTGAACACCGTCAGTTATAAATATAGTCACACATCCGAACACCGTCAGTAATAAATGTAACCACACCTCCGAACACCGTCAACAGTAAATGTAACCACACCTCTGAACACCGTCAGCAATAAATGTAACCACACCTCCGAACACCGTCTGTAATAAAAATAACCACATCTCTGAACACCGTCAGCAATAAATATAACCACACCTCCGAACACCGTCAGTAATAAATGTAACCCCACATCTGAACACCGTCAGTAATAAATTTAACCACACCTCTGAACACCGTCAGTAATAAATGTAACCACACCTCTGAACACCGTCAGCAATAAATGTAACCACACCTCTGAACACCGTCAGTGATAAATTTAACCACACCTCTAAACACCGTCAGTAATAAATGTAACCACACCTCTGAACACCGTCAGCAATAAATGTAACCACACCTCCGAACACCGTCAGCAACAAATATAACTTCACCTCCGAACACCTTCAGCAATAAGTGTAACCATTTCGGCCGTAATGCAAACAACTGTCCGAAGACTGTCGCAAGTCGTCTCTCAGGAGGTTTAGCCGACGAATGACTCACGAATCTTCCAGTTACCAAGTGATCGAAGGCCTGAATCAAATGAAAATAAATAAATAAATTATTCGATTATTGGTGCTTTCCAGAAGCCGCCTCTTTGGTGGCGCGTAGCTTCCAATGGCGCATGAAGTCACAAACTTGTTTCATGATTAATGGATTGGCAGAGTCATGGAATAACAGGGCAGGACCACTCACATACTCTTATATGACTCCTTCATATTTAATGGACAAGTATTTTCATGTACAGAAGCAATGGAAAGCACATACAAGTTTATAATTTTACTTAAGCTGATTAAATTGACATGAGTGAAATTTCATGAAGGTTTGATTCTTTAAGAGATAAAAGTAGCCTAAACCAAGCCTAGTCCGTGACCATGATAGACACTCCTTCAAGACCCAGTCACTCCACATTAAATGGAACAACCTAATAATGCCCAGATTACAAGTATCGCTCAACAGCCATCATCAGGTAGCACTGATACTACATTTATTTTTTCACGAAAAAAGTCCTCGTCTGAGCATTCAGGAGAACGTGAAAGACCGTGGACCAACTGCTGCTGGGAGCATAATATTACTTCGTAGTCTAGGTAATAACATGGGCAAAGTATGAACCAGCTTTTCGTGAGAGTATGGAAGCCGCAGCTATTATGAAAAGGGGGTACATCTCAATCGCACTAAGACGAGAATTTGTGATAAGCTTGACCTAGCCTTCTCTACCCAGCTCCTTATCCAGGCCTTGTTCAAAAGAGGTATTAGTTCACTCCATGAATAAACAACAGTAACTTTCTTTAACTAAGGAAACAGAGACCGATAACGCTGCAGGAAAAGAACTTCGACTATGGTACACTCGTACAAAGATAATTAATTGGCATTCTGTTTCATGTTCAACTCAAACAAAATCAGTGTTCAATGAAATTGATTTAGTGAACTCTTTAATCTTACTATGTGCTACAAATATCCTGATGTTTTCTTAAATGAATCATAAACGTCAATGAAACAGTCTCCTCGATGCAAAGTGCCAGCGCTTATTCATATCATGGCAATGCTGTCTCAAAATGTGTGAGGTGTAATAGGAATGATCTAAACAAAAATTGTCAGGTACTGTTATTACCTTTTCTTCTTATGTGAAAAACAATACATTGCTGTCAAATTTCGAAACTTTGTTTTTTTGTGAAATTTAAATTTTGGTACTAAATGATTTCACATCAGACGTCCCACAGGTGGTATCATCGCAACCTAAATCACTGATGCGTTGATACAGCAACATAATGCCAAACGAAGGGAGTACAATCAGTACACTCAGCCCATGCGTGAAGAGGGCAGCAGCAGAATTGGCGTTTGTGTATGAGATGACTAGATAAAGGCACGGTGGTAAAGAAGATTGGAGATGGTGTAGAAATCCTCACCATATGAGATAAGGGTACGGTGGTGTCATCATCATAAGAGATAAAGGCACGGTGGCGTCATCATCATCTGAGATAAAGGTACGGTGGTATCATCATCATAAGAGATAAAGGCACGGTGGTATCATCATCATATGAGATAAAGGCACGGTGGTATCATCATCGTAAGAGATAAAGGCACGGTGGTATCATCATCAAAAGAGATGAAGGCACGGCGGTATCATCATCAGAAGAGATAAAGGCACGGTGGTATCATCATCATAAGAGATAAAGGCACGGTGGTATCATCATCAGAAGAGATAAAGGCACGGTGGTATCATCATCAGAAGAGATAAATGTAACCACATCTCTGAAGAGATAAAGGCACGGGGGTGTCATCATCATATGAGATAGAGGCACGGTGGTATCATCATCATAAGAGGTAGAGGCACGGTGGTATCATCATCAGAAGAGATAAAGGCACGCTGGTATCATCATCATATGAGATAAAGGTACGGTGATAATGTCGATGAAACACGATTCAATTAACTTGATTCTTTCAATGATTGAGTTTGACTTATCCTCTTCGCTGCAACCAATTACACTAAGCACAGTTCATAAAACTTCATAAAAGAATCTATTTATAGTTAAATGAGAGGAGAAAGTGAGGCGAAGCTATTTATTGCAGGATGCCACAAGCTTACTGGTGTGGCTCACAATATAGAGTGAGTGAGGCGGAACATGTTCAGCGCAGGTGAGTGAGGCGGAACATGTTCAGCGCAGGTGAGTGAGGCGGAACATGTTCAGCGCAGGTGAGTGAGGCGGAACATGTTCAGCGCAGGTGAGTGAGGCGGAACATGTTCAGCGCAGGTGAGTGAGGCGGAACATGTCCAGCGCAGGTGAGTGAGGCGGAACATGTCCAGCGCAGGTGAGTGAGGCGGAACATGTTCAGCGCAGGTGCGTGAGGCGGAACATGTTCAGCGCAGGTGCTTGAGGCGGAACATGTGCAGCGCAGGACTCCAGGGACTCTGCGGTGTTCTCTCACATTAGAGTAAGTGGTTCGGAACATGTGTCGAAGCAAATATTGTGAGCGTTGTTGGGCAGTTCACAGTCGTGTGAGTAAGTCGAAACATGGACTGTGAATATTAAAAAGGTTTTGTTATCTGGCTTACACTTTATCAGAACGAAGAAACATGAGCAAAGACTCCGTGACCGCGCACCTTGATGCAGCTCTCACTACGACAACATAGACCGTCTTGAGAGCAACAGACCTGAGCTTAGTGGTCTCCAGGAACAAAAGACAGTCGCTGGGGTTAATTAGAGAAAGCGTCACTGGCCAGTGGAAAGACAACGCTCGTGAGACAAAGACTACTGCGAGCGGCAGCAGGGTGCAGCCGGTGAGCTGTGGGAAGGTTGTGTGGGAACGTAGCACAGTTCTGTATGCACTGTACAATATTGTGTGTCCCATGACAGTACGAATGCAGAAAGTATGTGCAGTGTTAAGTATACTCGGAACGCCGTTAAATGCTCCGTACGAGATTCTGTGCAAAGTGCTGGGCTGAGCTCAGCTACGAGCGCACGGCCAACTTATGCACTATTGTGCTTATGGAATACACTAATACAAGCTCGAAGCATGCCTCATTACGAAACTTTGCCCATAAATCACACTACAATACTATGCGGCCGTCGACCACTCAGTTAACTTACAGTCCTCCTCGAAACCAACTTCGTTGCACACATCCCAGTCCCCACACAAAATACTCACTTGCTTCGCAAATAATAAACACCGCACAATACACACGATTGCTTTACACATTACAATGATTACACAATACACACACCTGCTTCCCACATTACAATCAGCACACAATACACACGCTTGCTTCACACATTACAATCAGCACACAATACACACGCTTGCTTCACACATTACAATCAGCACACAATACACACGCTTGCTTCACGCATTACAATCAGCACACAATACACACGCTTGCTTCACAACTAGTAAACACCGCACAATGAACACGATTGCTTCACACATTACAATGATTACACAATACACACACCTGCTTCACACATCACAATGATTACACAATACACACACCTGCTTCACACATTACAATGATTACACAATACACACACCTGCTTCACATTTTACAATTATTACACAATACACACACCTGCTTCACACATTACAATGATTACACAATACACACACCTGCTTCACACATTACAATCAGCACACAATACACACGCTTGCTTCCCACGTCAACGCGTGACGTCATCTTGTCTAACTTCCACTGCTGAAGAGAGAGTGGGATAAAGTTTGTCCGGTTCCAAGGGTGCTTTTCTAGAATCAAATGAACAAGATTGTGAGTTGGAAGATGCAAGGAAAGCCCCTGACAGAATAATTCTTTCTCTCAATAAACAGCCGTGGTAAGCTCTATCGTGGCCCCATCAGTGTGGAAAGCAGGAGGAAGTATGTCAACTGAACCAGCGTTGAAAATGGAAAATGGTTGCAAAAATCTGACTATCCATCGCCGAGCTACAGCAATTTGACGTCGTCAAATTGCCGTTGACTTAACTAAAAAACTACTCGTGCAACGTCACGATGATCAACATTGGGGCGCGATATTCCGACTACCGTTAGCTCAGTGGATGTCAATTATTGGTGTATCTCTATATTGGATATTTCAACCTCATGAAAAAATACGAGTCGAAAATTTGCGTTCTTGTGCCACTTTAACCACACATGACTGTTTGTTAAGAGAGAGTCTCAACAGTTGCTGGTCTTCAACCATCCAACCTTCAGCAGCTGTTTATCTATAGCCGTTTGCTTGTATTATTAATAATAGTTACATAAGGTTGGATGGTTTTCCGATCTAAGCAGTTGTTTATTTTTAATTTCTTCAATATGTGAGAGAGTAGATTATGTGGATCGTCTCCTAACCCTGTAAATGCTTGCGTTATGGCGCACGAATACACCGTATTTGTGACCAGAACAACATCACAATAACACAACCCTCTACCTTGCATTACAGACACTTAAAATTAACGAATGAAGTTTTTAATTTTCAAATTGCTTTGTGGGTAAGGTCTCATATGTTACAAGATTAATTTAATTGCGACTGAATATTTTGTAATTTATAAAGGGTTTTACATTTAAGCTGCATGCAGTGTCAATATTAACTGATACTTTCTCATACGAGAAAACGCAACGTGCCAAGCAAGACACAAGCAGCTAATCGGCGCTAAATAACGATGCATAAAAAAGTTTATAAATACATACAACCCAAATAAAACCAGGCAGAAGCTATCATTGCAAGCAAATGTACAGTCTTAACGAGCAGGAGTGTGGGCAGAGCCATTGGTCGGCAACCAGATTGTTCACTCCAGTAAGTAGAACGCCCGCATTAATAACACGAGAACTGTTCTCGCCTATAAATAGGCCGTCCACTATAATAACAAGGGGATTGTCCACGCCTGTAAATAGGCCGCTCCTTTTGTAACAAGGGGATTGTCCACGCCTCTAAATAGGCCGCTTCTTTTGTAACAAGGGGATTGCCCACGCCTCTAAATAGGCCGCTCCTTTTGTAACAAGGGGATTGCCCACGCCTCTAGATAGGCCGCTCCTTTTGTAACAAGGGGATTGCCCACGCCTCTAAATAGGCCACTCCTTTTGTAGCAAGGGGATTGCCCACGCCTGTAAATTGGCCACCTATCCACGCCTGTAAATAGATCGCCCACTTTAATAAGAAAAGGATTGTCCTCGCCTGTATATAGGCCACCCACTTTAATAGAAAGAGGATTGTCCACGCCTGTAAATAGGCCACCCACTTTGATAGGAAGAAGATTGTTCACACCGGTAAATAGGTGGCCCAGTTTAATAACAAGGGGATCGATCACGTCTATGAGCAAACCACCTATTTGGATAATAAACGTAGTTGGGAGGGACCACTGCATGGTAAAAGGAAACTATTCTTGAACATCTTAAGCTATAATCTAACAACGAGATCATTTCATCGTCAAAGCTTCTCTCAAGACGAGTTAGTAACACCACCGTAACTTCGCTTCCCAACATCGTACTCTAAGAATTTGCTGTCATATTAAAGTTTAATAATCTGACAGGGTCCAGAGAGGAGAGTCGGTTTGAGAACGATCACTCAGCCATACACGAGCACGATCACTCAGCCATAAACGAGCACGATCACTCAGCCATACAGGAGCACGAGCTCTCAGCCATACATTTAATGGTATATTGTGTATTCCATTCGGATCCAAGAAGGACAAGCCAGCCGCCTACTGGAGATGAGCTGCGATGTATTCATTAATTTTGGATTTATCAATCACATGCCCATGAGTTTCTCACTTAAAAATATAGCACATATTGTAAAAACTGTTTTGCAACACGAAGTAGCTACAAATCAGCCGCCGACAGGAGATGTGCTGTCACAAATTCATTTTTATTTCTCGCTTCGCTAATTCACATACGGCATTTAAAAAAATAAGTTTCATGTGTTAGACCTAAGTATTAAAAACCCATTGCTTGACGATGGAAATAAAAGATTTAATAATAATAATAATAAAACACGATCACTATCACTCAGCCATACACGAGCACGATCACTCAGCCATACAGGAGCACGATCACTCAGCCATACACGAGCACGGTCACTCAGCCATACACGAGCACGATCACTCAGCCATACACGAGCACTATCACTCAGCCATGCACGAGCATGATCACTCAGCCATACACGATCACTATCACTCAGCCATACAGGAGCACGAGCACTCAGCCATACACGAGCACGATCACTCAGCCATACACGAGTCGCGAGGAACGGCAACTAATGATAATTATAGAAACAATTTCTTGCTAGGTAAATACTGGTTTGCCAGACTCGGAATCAACTGGACACAAAAGATTGAACGTGATCAGGATCATTAGTACAGAGTGTGTTGTTTCTTCGTAGCTAGAAAGAGGAACAGCAGCATTAAAAATAAATATATGCACTCTTAATGCACTTAATAATCAACAAAATCACTTTGAACAAGTGTCATATGCTAGTTCATATATTATGACAGTTAAAAATAAAGGTATTCTTTAAAGACGTAGCTACAATTTTCATAGTCAATAATTATAGTAAAACCTTTGTGAAAATGCAACCAGTTTGTAGCTGCGTCCTGAACCATCATCCAATAATGCATTACAGGTCCTTGACTAATAGAAAGTCATCAATACAATACATATAAGACCTCACCTGACATAAAATCACTCCAAACGAAAATGTGAGGACGTGCAAAGAAATGTATCGTATTTGCTGTACTTAACAAGAAATATATCGTAGCTGCCATACAGAACAAGAAATGTATCGTAGCTGCCGTACAGAACAAGAAATGTATCGTAGCTACCGTACAGAACAAGAAATGTATTGTAGCTGCCGTACAGAATAAGAAATGTATCGTAGCTGCCGTACAGAACAAGAAATTTATCGTAGCTGCCGTACAGAACAAGAAATGTATCGTAGCTGCCGTAGAAAAACACAACAAATTTGTGGTAATACGATTTGAAACACTAAAAGTGTAATAATTCCAGGTTTATGGTGTTTAATTTTTTATTGTAAATCAAAATCAAAACTATTTTAACTGTGACTAGAAAATCGTTCTCAAAAAATGTAAACGAAAAAATAATTCCGACCGATAGGATGTGACCGATATTAAACCGCGGGTATATAAGGTAAATAAAATGCATTCCATACGTCGTAGCATTAGGGTTTAATTGGGGAGGGAGTGGCATCGAGAGCAAGTCACGGAGATAGTGTGGACCGGGCAGAGAATGGCATGATAGATGGTAGCCTGATAGAGGCTAGTCTGATAGAGGGTAGCCTGATAGAGGCTAGCCTGATTGAGGCTAGCCTGATTGAGGCTAGCCTGATAGAGGCTAGCCCGATAGAGGCTAGCCATTAGAAGCTAAGCTGATAGAGGCTAGCCTGATTGAGGCTAGCCTGATAGAGGCTAGCCTGATAGAGGCTAGCCTGATAGAGGCTAGCTTGATAGAGGCTAGCCTGATAGAGGCTAGCCTGATAGAGGCTAGCCTGATAGAGGCTAGCCTGATAGAGGCTAGCCTGATAGAGGCTAGCCCAATAGAGGCTAGCCTGATAGAAGCTAAGCTGATAGAGGCTAGCCTAATAGAGGCTAGCCTGATAGAGGCTATCCTGATAGAGGCTAGCCTGATAGAGGCTAGCTTGATAGAGGCTAGCCTGATAGAGGCTAGCTTGATAGAGGCTAGCCTGATAGAGGCTAGCCTGATAGAGGCTAGCCTGATAGAGGCTAGCCTGATAGAGGTTAGCCTGATAGAGGCTATCCTGATAGAGACTAGCCTGATAGAGGCTAGCCTGATAGAGGCTAGCCTGATAGATGCTAGCTGGATAGAGGCTAGCATGATAGAGGGTAGCCTGATAGAGGGTAGCCTGATAAAGGGTAGCCTGATAGAGGCTAGCCTGATAGAGGCTAGCCTGATAAAGGCTAGCCTGATAGAGGCTAGCCTGATAGAGGCTAGCCTGATGGAGGTTAGCCTGATAGAGGCTAACCTGATAGAGGGTAGCGTAATATAGAGTAGCGTGATAGAGGCTAGCCTGATAGAAGCTAGCCTGATAGAGGCTAGCCTGATAGAGGCTAGCCTGATGGAGGTTAGCATGATAGAGGCTAACCTGATAGAGGGTAGCGTAATATAGAGTAGCGTGATAGAGGGTAGCCTGATAGAAGCTAGCCTGATAGAGGCTAGCCTGATAGAGGCTAGCTTGATAGAGGCTAGCCTGATAGAGGCTAGCCTGATAGAGGCTAGCCTGATAGAGGCTAGCCTGATAGAGGTTAGCCTGATAGAGGCTAGCCTGATAGAGGCTAGCCTGATAGAGGCTAGCCTGATAGAGGCTAGCCTGATAGATGCTAGCTGGATAGAGGCTAGCCTGATAGAGGGTAGCCTGATAGAGGGTAGCCTGATAAAGGGTAGCCTGATAGAGGCTAGCCTGATAGAGGCTAGCCTGATAGAGGGTAGCCTGATAGAGGCTAGCCTGATAGAGGCTAGCCTAATAGAGGCTAGCCTGATAGAGGCTAGCCTGATAGAGGTTAGCCTGATAGCGAGTAGCCTGATAGAGGCTAACTGGATAGAGGCTAGCCTGATAGAGGGTAGCCTGATAGAGGGTAGCCTGATAGAGGCTAGCCTGATAGAGGCTAGCCTGATAGAGGCTAGCCTGATAGAGGGTAGCCTGATAGAGGCTAGCCTGATAGAGGCTAGCCTGATCGAGGCTAGCCTGATTGAGCCTAGCCTGAAAGAGGCTAGCCCGATAGAGGCAAGCCTGATAGAGGGTAGCGTGGTAGAGGCTAGCCTGATAGAGGGTAGCCTGACAGAGGGTAGCGTGATAGAGGCTAGCCTGATAGAGGCTAGCCTGATAGAGCCTAGCCTGATAGAGGCTAGCCTAGTAGAGGCTTGCCTAACAGAGGCTAGCCTAACAGAGGCTAGCCTGATAGAGGGTAGCGTATTAGAGGTTAGCGTGATAGAGGGTAGCGTGATAGAGGCAAGCCTGACAGAGGCTAGCCTGATAAAGGCTAGCCTGATAGAGGCTAGCCTGATAGAGGCTAGCCTGATAGAGGCTAGGCTGATAGAGTCTAGCCTGATAGAGGCTAACGTGATAGAGGGTAGCTTGATAGAAATGGGCCTGGTAGAGGCTAAGCTGATAAAGGCTAGCCTGATAGAGGCTCGGCTGATAAAGGCTAGCCTGATGGAGGCTAGCGTGATAGAGGGTAGCGTGATAGAGGGTAGCGTGATAGAGACTGGCGTGATAGAAGCTAGCATGATAAAGGCTAGCGTGACAGAGGGTAGCGTGACAGAGGGTAGTGCGATAGAGGCTAGCGTGATAGAGGGTAGCGTGATGGAGGCTAGCGTGATAGAGGGTAGCGTGATAGAGGCTAGCGTGATTGAGGGTAGCGTGATGGAGGCTAGCGAGATAGAGGGTAGCGTGATGGAGGCTAGCGTGATAGAGGGTAGCGTGATGAAGGCTAGCGTGATAGAGGCTAGCGTGATAGAGGGTAGCGTGATGGAGGCTAGCGTGATAGAGGGTAGCGTGATGGAGGCTAGCGTGATAGAGGGTAGCGTGATGGAGGCTAG